>JAULBQ010405419.1:0-14989 GCA_032355525.1 Pachydermia laevis
GGGTGTCCCTACCAGGAGCCAAAGCTCCCGCTGGCATAGCTCTCTGGGTCACTGAGACATTCAAGCTCCCTCACCACATCAAGGAATGGACTATGAAGGGGCAACATTGATGATATCAGGTATTCGCGAAAGGTGGTACCCATCATGAGGACATCCTACAGTTGTCAAGTCCAATGTATTCATAAACATACAGATACATTTATATGCAAGATTTTCAAAACAAAGACAGACATGAAGCTTGACCAATTTCTGACAACAATTAAATTAAATTTGTTTTAGTTTACTTTTCTGAATGTTTCTCATACCATCACAAAAGACCATCACTGGTTGTCGTTTTTAAAGTTTAGAAACTTAAATTTAAAATATTTAAATGTTCTTGTAATATATTCTGTTGACATCACAGCTTTTTATAAATATTTTATGCTCCCCAATTTGTACAGAGATGCCACTGGGCGTTTTGAAAAAAGTAAATCTTTACATTGTAATTTTAAAATAATAAAGTACCAGTGACTACAAAGCCACAACGTACGAAAGTGCCATTGTGACACACGGTGAATGAGCACAAATATTATCACAAATTGAAAACAAAAATTACTTTAATACATATAAAACATTGGTGACTTTAGTTGAGTTTTGGACTTACCTATTTCAGTTTCTTTAGTCACGAATTCCTGTTCTGCTGTCTCTTTCTTGCTTTTCTGCTTGACACTGCTTGACTGTTCACCTGCATCCATCTTAATGTCCTCTCCAGCGGCTACAGATAGTGATGGCTGGAATTTATCACCTGCAGAAGCATGTTCTTGAGGATCAGGGGCATCACATTTAGAAATATTCTGCTCCAGGTTTTTATCACCTAAACAAATCTGAGTGTTGCAATCTGGTGACCCCACCCCTGCCTCTCCAGTCATCCGAGAAACAGGCAACAATTTAGTGTCACTTGCTGGTTTCTTGGATTTCTTCTTTTTCTTCTTACTTTTTGCTGTATTTTTTTGCTGGTCATTGGTAGAAGTTGTTTGTTTAACAGACGGGATATCCTCCTCTTTGGAAGGTGTGGTATGTAGGACGATATTTGGCTGTCTCTGTAGACTTGGTTTCTCTGTCTGTTGAATGTGATGGTGTTGCTCCAGTGACCCCTTGAACGTGTATATCCTCCCAGTGAGTGAGTCGGCTTCTGACGCTGTGTCTGTCGAATCACTGCCAAGAGCTGCGTAGGGATTTCTGATAGACAGCGTGTCCGTTGACACCGAGTCTTCGTCCATGTCATGTCTAAATACTAACTCACGTTCTCCACCATCATCTAGTTCAGGTTTAGATTGTATGGGTTTTTCTGCTTCAGTTACACATACTTGTGCTTCAGTTAGGAATACGTCTGTTTTCAAGGTTTCCTCAACGCATGGTGGTACAGTATCATCATGGCATTCTTCCTTGACTTCAGATAAACTTCCTGACATTGTTCTGCTCAGGGAAGAGGGACATCTGGACAATCTTTGTTGTGTTGGCGATGGCTGTGTATCATCTGCTCCGGCAAACAAATCATCTTCAAAAGCATCATCCACGTCACCAATTTCGGTTGTCCAGTCAACGATTTCTGTCACTCCCGAGAGAGTTGCTGACATTGTTCTTTGATACAGTGATGGAATCCGTGGACGTCTGCTTTCTACCGCTGACCCAGCTTCTTCAACAGTTTTCTCCGTGGAATCTATTCCCACTTTTGATTTATCCATATCTAATGATTTAGCTTCACCAGATAGTGCACGAGTTTCACTAGCTTGTGAAGGAAAGTGCATGGAATTTGGTTTCTCTCCCTGTTCACTGGTGGTGAATACCCAGTCATCATCTATAGATTCTTCAAAATCTGCTCCAGACTTGATATCTTCATCTGTGTCATCAACGATCGCCATTTCACACTGTGAGTCTAAAGATTCTGATATAGTTTGAGAACATTCCGAAGCAGGAATACTAGACTGTCTGCTACCTGGTTGCCCACTACTGCCACCTTCCACATGGTCTTGATTATTCTCTTTAACTGCCTGGATTGATTCACAGACCGTTTCACTTGTTGCGACGACAATACCCAAATGACTCAACGGAGCCGTTTCCACTGCTTCTCTGGTGACCTTAAGAACCTCTGGAATACCCTCTGAATCAGACGGTGAGGATATATCAGCAACTGAACTGGTAGTAGGAGCTTTCAAAGCAATCTTGTTGGACTCTGATTCTAAATCTGTGAGAAGTGGAGCTCTGGTGTCTGGCATATCTATAGCATCACCAGTTTCTTCTGTACCAGGGATGTAAAATACAGGACGTTTGGTGTCAGCTGTATGAAGACTTTCAGAATCAGATGGTGTAGATGCACCACCCGCTGGACTATTAGTAGTAGCGTCCATAGCAATAACTTGGGCATCTGCTTTTACATCTCCGAAAAGCATGTCTTTCTCATCTGTCACCCCCATAACATCATCTCTTTCTTCTGCTCCAGCATGTTTGCTGTCGGCTTCAAATACCTCAGCCAGAAGATATTCAGCTTCAGTTGTTGAAACACTTTCTGATCCTTGGCTCTCTGAGGCCTTTGTACTTGAAACCTTCGATGAGGGTGTTTCCACTTCCTCATCAGGTAATACTTCTGGACGATCTGCCTCGAGACCTGTGACTTCTGTGACCAAGTGCTCACCAGCTAACATTTGTGTTTGATATTGTTCAACATCTGTGAACAGTTTGTCATCGCTTAGTACGTTTATTTGATCTTCAATATTTGTTACAGATTTCTCCACTGGTGACATGTCTGTTTGGTCTTCAAAAGCTTTGACTTCAGGTTTTGACAGTTCTGTTTGATCTTCTTCTATGATAACTTTCTCATCTGGTGACAGTTCTGTTTGATCTTGAACTTCTATGACAACTGTCTCATCTGGTGAAATGTGTGTTTGATTTCGTGCAACTCCTACGGCAACGGTCTCATCTGCTGAAATGTTTGCTATATCTTCAAATGCTGTGGCAACTGTTATACCTACTGCCATTTGTATTTGATTATCGTCAATAGATGTGAACACATTTTCATCTTCTGAAGACATTTCTGATTGGTCTCCTTCAACATCTTTTCCAACTTTATCTTCTACTGATGCTTCAGTTTTATCTTCGAGACACGTGACAACCTTTTCTTCCATTGCTATTTGTGTCTGGTCTTCTTCAATATCTGTTACACCCTCTGCATCTACATACTTTTCTGTTTCATGTCCCATATTTGTGACCACTGTCTCATATGCTGATATGTCCTTCATATCATCAACTGATCTCATTTGTACTTGATTTTCAGTGTCTGAGAAAACCATTTCCTCTGCTGTTATCTCCATGTCATCTCCTTTAACAAATGTGGTAACTGCCCTGTCTGGTGACAGTTCTGAATAATCTTCAACATGTATGACACCCGTCCCTTCTGATGACAGTTCTGAATAATCCTCACCATGTATGACACCCTTCCATTTTGATGACAGGGTTGTTTGATCATCATCAACCACTGTGTAAACGTGTTCATCTACTGTCATTTCTGGTGGACTTTCAGCATCTGTTATAACTGTCTCATCTTTGGATATTACTGTCTCATCTTCAACATATGTGACAACTTTCTCATCAGATGACATTTCTCTTTGATCTTCAATTTGACCATCCATTTGACTTCCCCATGCTTCTGAAGTATCACGTGAAGAGAAGTACAAAGAGCCACTCATATCGTTTCCCAGCCTACAGCCCAAATTCTCTTCAGTTGACAAAATGTTGTTGTCAGAAGTATCCGTATATTGAGCTTCTTCAGCCAACATATTCTTTGTTGTGGATACAAGCATAGCCTCTTCTTGGCTAGGTGCAAATGTTGTAGTTTCAGAATTGTCTTTTGATTTTGCACTGTCAGTTACATCTGCATTTGCGGGGTTTTGTTCTTCGTCATTATCAACAATACACAATCTCGTATAATCGCTCTCAACACCTGTCTTCACTTGATCATCATCAGATGCATGCTCTATATCGGCATCAGTCTCTTCACTAGGCATCCCTGCTTGGTTTTGACCCTCATCATCTTCATCATCAAATTCCAACAGTTCTTCAAATGCATGCACGCTTTTCTCAAGCATGTCGTCACCTGCGGGTGCACATTTATCAGCTTTAAGAGTATTGTCAACAACAGGCGTGGGTTGTTCTACGACTGTATCAGCCACATCCACATCCTTGTCCGAGCCTTCTACCAACAACAGCTCACCAATGGTATTTTCTTCCAACCCAACATTTTCTTTTAAATCTGTTACCTGCTCAGTGTCATCAACTTGTTCAAGACTATCAGCCACACGTTCAACCATATGGGATTCATCTACTGATGTCTGAGCACCAGTAGTACTATCATCCGAACCACCAGAACCAACTGTCTCTGTTATTGGCAGTGTGTCTGTAAGAATTTGATCTCCAAGCATAGAACTGTGATATTCAACCGAGGGTTCCAGTAGTTCTTCAGGGATGCTCCCATACGAGTATTCCATATCGTCGGTGTCTGGGTTAAACCGTGCTATCAACCACTCTCCAGAATCAGTAGGTATAGTCTGCTCTGTCATCTGAGATTCAGCTCTGCGTTCATCTGCTGTGCTCTGAGAACCTTCTTCATTATCTTGTTTGGTTTTGTATTTGATCTCCTTGTCAGTTAAAGCACTGCCCACTGGGTGAGTGTCCGCTGTGGTAAAGATTGACTGTGCTTCACGTATCTGATCTTCCGAAGACTCTATTGTTTCCACTTGTTCACCTACGTTATGAACTGACAGCAATTGCTGACCACAGTCTGTGCAATCTTCAACTCCATCACCTGAAACGCATTTCGTGTTTTCATCTGTAGTCTGGTCTTCTGACTTATTGATGGCTGAATTACACTCAGTCTTGGTTGCTGTGTCAAAGTCTACATCGTAAGGCTTCTCAACAGAACCAGCAGTTGAATCACTGGTCCAACTCTTTTGGTATTCAGCCTGCAGATGTTCTTCCTTGTGGTCAATAGCCGATTCACTGTCAGTTTTACTGCAAGAGTCCATTTTGCTGTACGATTCTGTTGCACCTGAACACTCATCAGTCTGATCAAAATTCAACAGTTCTTGAAACACGCCATCATACGGGGACTTCGGCTCACATATTTCATCTGGGAGGTTTTCGGAATCAGTTTGTTGTGAGGAACTGACAGGAAGGCACTCCTGAGACGCTTGATTGACTCCATTCAGCCAGTTTACAACATCAGAGTAGTTTGGCTCATCTACTGGGGTGACATCTTCAGATTCTTCTTTCGTCAGTGAGTGAGAATCACTTCCAGTTTCATCTCTTGTCTGTGACTCAGGACAGCTTCTAATTTCTTGATCTGCAAGATCTGGGGATTTGTTTTCATTGTAAGCACTGCTTTCTTGCAAGGGGCGTCCGTCAACCACAGACGTCAGCTGGGTTGAGTCAGCAGAGCCATAAGAGTACTCCATGTCTTCAGTCTCAGGGTTGTATGTAGCAATGAACCACTGGCCTTCAGAATCCTGCGAGTTCTCTTCCACAGAGGCTGGTGTATAACCTGCAGCTGTTGTTTCAGAAGATTCATCAATGGCTGCAATATCTGTATCAAGCTTTCGCCCATCTTCAGTCATTTCAGTCCTCTCAGTTTGTGACAAAGATCTCCCAAGTTCATCAGTGAATTCGTCTTTGTGATCTAGTGTTTGTTCAGTTTCAATGGCAATTTCAGTCCCCTCATCTAGTGATACAGATATTTCAGGTTCATTTATAAAATCTTCTTTGTGGTCTATTGTTTGTTCCCTTTCTATGGCAGTTTCTGTCATCTCAGATCGGGATGGTGATATATCATGTTCACCAACACACTCGTCTTTATGATCTATTGTTTGCTCAAATTCCTCGACAGTTTCAGTCACATGATCGGGTGACAAAGAGCTCTCAAGTCCATTTATGAACTCTTCTTTGTGGTCTATTGTCTGTTCAGTTTCTTCTGTCACAATTTCACTACCTTCAGCTTGTGATGCTGTAATATGATGTTCACCAACACACTCTTCTTTGTGGTCTATTGTTTGTTCAATTTCTGTCACAATTTCATTTCCCTCCGCTTGTGATGCCGATATATCATGTTCATCAAACTCTTCTTTGTGATCTATTGTTTGTTCAAATTCCTTGACAGTTTCAGTCAACTGATCGTGAGATAAGGATATTTCATGTTCATCAATAAATTCTTCTTTGTGGTCTATTTCCTCTGCAGGTTCTGTCGCAATTTCAATACCTTTAGCTATTATTTGTTCAGATTCCATGACAGTTTCAGTCACCTGATCTTGTGATAAAGAGCTTTCAAGTTCATCAATAAATTCTTCTTTGTGGTCTATTGCCTCTTCACTTTCTGTTGTTACACGATCATGGACACCTGCTACAAACTCTTTCATCAGATTGGTTTCTCCATCATCTGTGGTTTCACTTGCAGCACTCCTTTCTGTTGTGATTTCCACCTCTAGATCTTGAGCTGCACCAACTTCAACAATTGGTATATCTGTTCCCAGGTGTTGATGTTGAGTGTCTATGTCAGGTCTTGTTATTGTGGTTTTCTGTTCATCACTATTGATACCTTCGCTTTTATCCATTGTCCTGTTAGGAATCTGGTCTTCAGATACAGATTCCTCAAGTTCGTTAATAAATTCCTCTCTGTGATCTATGCTGCCAAAAGCTGCTGTGATATCTTCTACTATATTTTCAGGTGTGGCGTCGGTATCAGTCATTTCAGCAACTTCTCCATGTGGTGTGTGAAAACTATTTTCGTGAACATCTTCGTCAAGCCGTTCTAAATGTTTTTCAATATCATCTGTAACTACAGATTCCAGATCTGTATCTGTGGCAGTGTCTTCAACGTATGTTATTTTAGTCTCAGAATACTCGGGTGTTGTATCAACGTTCTCTTCTTTGATTACAATATCTAGATGTTCAGATTTACCATCAGTATCCACATCTTTTGAGATTTCAGTTAACTCATACTCGGATACAGATTTCTCCAGTTCATCAATAAATTCCTCTTTGTGGTCTATTGTTTGTTCAGCTTCAGTCATTCCATGATCAACTACATCTCCAACTATATCTTTTTCCAGCTTACTTTCTGTATCTTCAATGATTTCACGATTCAGATCCGCTGTGATTTCGGCATTCTCGTCTGTGGTAGTAACTTCCCCATATTCCATGATGTTAGTGTCCAGACATTCAAGATTAGTATCAACATCCATTTCTTTTGTGATTTTAGTAATGCCATCCTTTGATGAAACGTCTTCCAGTTCCAGAAGAAATTCTTCTTTGTGGTCTGTTGTTTGTTCTGTTGTTAGGTCTTCCTGAACATTACTGAAAATCTGTTCGTCTATTGTGTCTGTATCCAGGTATTCCGTAGTGTCAATCCCCAGACATGCTTCTTTAGTATTGCCATCCCTGTCTTCAGCACTTCCCCCCTCAAATAAGTGTTCTTCTTCACGACCTACTGTTTGTTCACTCCTTAAATGATCATGTTCCTCCACCAAATTAGTTTCTGTATCTATTTTAATTGCACCCTCCAGATCGTCATTTGCGATACTGTCACCAAGATGGGCATTTTCTACCCTCAGACGATCAGTTGTAGGATCAACTAACACATCTGTTACTTCATCGTCCAGATGTTCTGTTCTGATATCAACATCTCTGTCTTCTGTTGCATCAGTATCTGTATACGCAGCTTGGACTCCAGCGCTTGTGTCTTCTGTGATTTCAGTGTTGATGTCTTCAACTAATGTTTGCTCAAGTTGATTGATAAATTCCTCTCTGTGATCAATCGTTTGCTCAGCTTTAGATCTAACATATTCGTGAACATCAGACTGTTCAGTGTCTTCTGTGATATCTGACCCTAGATGTGTAGACATTGCACCAACATCCATAACAGTTGTGAGATCTGATTCCAAATACTCAGATTCTGTATCACTATACACGATATCAGTTTCCAGCTTTTCAATTCTTGAATCAACATCCAGATCTGTTGAAATTTTAGTTTCAAGATATTCAGATTTTGAATCACCATCTCTATATGTTGTGTATTCATATTCTAGATGTTCAGTTGTATCGACACCCACAATTTCAGTTTCCAGAGTTTCAGTTCTTCTATTAAGATCTACATCTTTTGTGGTTTCATACGTGAGATCTTCAGACGGAGGATCAACACACATATGTGCCACTTCTGTAGCAATCACGTCACCAGCAGCTGAATCAGACACAGGGGCATCTGGTGGACTACATACATCAGGTTCTTTACTGTTATCAGGTTCTTCACTGTCACAAGGTCTTTGGATTAATTTGTCTGAACCTGAGGCACCAGTGTCTTCAGCAGCATTGTCTGTTTCCAGATCGTCATCACTTACATCACTGTAAGTAACTTCTATCATATATTTCGCATCTCCTTTCACAAATGCTTCCCTATGATCTATGGATTGTTCAGAGATGATACATTCAGAATCATCAGATTCAGAATCAAAATCGGCAGTAGTTTCAGTAAGTGCTTCAAGGGTGGTATCACTTTCTTTTGTGCATTCTGTCATCAACATATGTATTGAATCAGCATCTGCAAAATCTGTTATGAAATCTTCAGGAAGTATGTCAACATCTGTGATTTCCGCCGACATATCTGCAGGTACTATCTCAGCATCTGTTGTTTCTGCCACTACATCTTCAAGTGTGGGGTCAGCATTTGTTATTTCAGTAACTATATCTTCAGGTGTAGTGTCAGCATTTGTGGTTTCCAAAACTATAACGTCAGGTTTGGGACCAACGTCAGGTACGGTGTCAACATCTGTGATTTCAGAAACTATAACATGAGGTGTGTTGACAACATCGGTAGTATCAGAAACAATTGCGTCATCTGTGGTGTCAGCATATGTGGTTTCAGAAACAATAACTTTAGGTGAGGTATCAACATCTGAGCTTTCAGTAACTATATCTTCTTGGTTGGTGTCAACGTCTGAGATTTCAGTAACTATATCTTCTGGGTTGGTGTCAACGTCTGAGATTTCAGTAACTATATCTTCTGGGTTGGTGTCAACGTCTGAGATTTCAGTCATCGTATCTTCAAATTTGGTGTCAACATCTGTTGTGATGCCACTCACTAGATCTTGAAATACAGACTGCTCAGATTCATTAATAAAATCTTCTCTGTGATCTATGGTTTGTTCAGTTTCAGCAGTATTTTCAATCATCAGATCGGCATCTGTTGTATGTGTTGTCATTTCAGTCTCAATATCTCCAATTGTTGTCTCTGCTGTAATTTCAGTCACCAACCCTTCGTCTGTTGTATCTGTTGCAATTTCAGTCACCAAATCTTCAGTTGCTGTATCTGTTGTAATTCCAATCACCAAATCTTCAGCTGTTGTACCTTCTGTAATTTCAGTCACCTGGTCTTCAACTGTTGTATCTGTTGTAATTTCAGTCACCAAATTTTCAGCTGTTGTATCTGTTGTAATTGCAGCCGCCTGATCTTCAACTGTTGTATCTGTTGTAATTTCAGCCACCTGATCTTCAGCTGTTGTATCTGTCGTAATTTCAGCCACCAAATCTTCACCTTCTGTATCTGTTGTAATTTCAGTCACCAGATCTTCAGTTGTTGTATCTGTTGTAATTTCAGTCACCAGATCTTCAGCTGTTGTATCTGTTGTAATTTCAGTCACCATATCTTCAGCTGTTGTATCTGTTGTAATTTCAGTCACCAGATCTTCAGCTGTTGTATCTGTTGTAATTTCAGTCACCAGATCTTCAGTTGTTGTATCTGCTGTTATTTCAGTCACAATCTCTTCACCTATTGTATCTACTGTACTTTCAGTCACAATCTCTTCACCTGCTGTGGTTTTAGTCTCCAGATCTTCAGCGGTTTTATCTGCTGTTATTTCAGTCACCAGACCACCAGCTGATGTGTCTGCTGTTACGTCAGCCACCAAATCTTCAGCTGCTGTATCTGCGGCTATTTCAGTCACAACGTCTTCAGGTGTAGTGTCATCTGTGACTTCAGTCGCAGAGTCTCCCGGTGGAGTGTCGACATTTATGATTTCAGTTAACAGGTCTCCAGGTGTAAAGTTGCTATATCTGACTTCAGTCTCAAGCTCTCTGTTTGTGGTTTCAACATATGCAGTTTCAGTTAAACGGTCTCCAGGTGTAAAGTTGCTATCTCTGACTTCAGTCTCAAGCTCTTCGCATGTGGTTTCAACATATGCAATTTCAGTCACCAGCTTTTTACTTGTGGTGTTAACATCTTCAGTTGCAATGTCCAACGTTTCACTTGTGACGTTAACGTCATCATATAACACTTTTTCTGTTATGAAATGCTCTATGTGGTCTATCATCGGTTCTTGTTCAGATGAAACATCTTTAAAATCATGTTCCAGTGAGGATGTTTCACTAACATTGACTTCATCTATCGTATCGTCATCGAAACTTAACAATTCTTTAAACGTCTCTTCCATCAATGATGTTTCGTCATCAGTCTCAGAAGTTGTGTTTTTCTCCATAAGTTCAACATGCTGTTTTTCTATTTCATTGCCTTCATCAGAAAGCACTATATCAGAATCCCGAGTCTGTGAAAATGAGAGTTCAGTTTGGTGATCATGTTCAACAACAGATTCTTCTTGGTATCCTTGATCCACAATGTCTATCTGTTTTTCTTCAGGACCACCAACGTCGACCGACAAGGAATGCTTAAGACTTTCCAGTTCTTCACCGTAATGTTCTGCCATAGTGACTGATGTATCAACTGACCCATAGGAATACTCCATTTGTTCTGTGTCTCGGTTGTATTCAGCTATAAGCCACTGGTCAGAATCCTCAGACATTTCTGTTGAACCTTCATAAGCAACTGGTCCTTCGGGAGTTTCCTTCAAAGCTTCCTTAGCATCCACTTCTATGGGAGATTCTGTTGAATTTTCAACAACTGGTCTTTCTGAAGTTTCTGTAAATGCTTTCTTGACACTAAATTCTATGGTCGTTTCTGTGGAATCTTCACCTACCGGCCCTTCAGGAGTTTCTGTCAAAGCTTCATCAACACCCAACTGTATGGAATCTTCAACAACTGGCCCTTCAAAAGTTTCTGCCAAGGCTTCCTTATCACTCAACTCTATGGATGTGTTTGTCAGTGGGTCCTTAACGATCTGTATCTCCGATTGAGCATCCTCTGTTCTGAAACCTGCAGCAGAATCTAATGGTGAGGCACACAGGTAGGTATATCCTGTTGTTTCCGACAGAGATGATTCTGCCAATGTTTCTAATCTAGGTACAATACACCTGTGATCACTTTCGTCAGTCAATTGATCATCCACATCTGTAGATGACTCAGTGTGTGGAAATATAGAATATGCGTTTCCATATTCATCTTGTTCATGCCTGTCTACCAGTATGTCCTGTAACTCATCAATGAGGTGGGTGGTTTCTTGCATTTGGTTACCAATCTTTTCTATGTGGTCACTGGATTCTGTCGTATATTCACTGGCTGGAGTGATGGAGTCTGCTGACTGTAGGTTCTCACTATAAGTGAACGGTATTTGATGAACAAGGTCTTCTATCTCGTCTATAATTTCTGAAGGAACTTTCTGGCCATCATCACCTAACTCTACTTCATGTTGATCAACTTCTTGTTCTTGCAAACCTGCTTTATTCTTCACTTCTCTTTCTTCAACTTCCCACTTTTCTGATTTTGATATCCAGTCTTTTACATTCCATTCTGTCACTTGTAATTTCAATTTGTCTTCCAAATCGTTTTGGTCGTGTTCTTCCCTGTCATAGTCAACATCATGTGCGCCTTCATGTTCTTTCACTTGTTCTACTTGATGTTCTCCAGTTTCTTTTTCTCCATGTTCATGTTTTTCAACTGTTTGTTCTTCCACATGCTCTCCTACTACTTCGATCTCTTGTTTTTCCACGTCTGTCAACGCATCTTGTTGCATTTCTTCAACCTCATGATCATCATCTACTTTCTCTTCTTCAATCTCATGATCATCATCTACTTTCTCTTCTTCAATCTCATGATCATCATCTACTTTCTCTTCTTCAACCTCATGATCATCATCTACTTTCTCTTCTTCAATCTGATGATAATCATCTACTTTCTCTTCTTGAACCTCATGATCACCATCTACTTTCCCTTCTTCCTTTCTCTCTTCATGTTCCACATCATCTTTTACTTCCCGGTCTTCCATTTCTTGTTTTTCCACATATATCACTTCATGTTCTTCTACATCTTTCACTTTATGATCTTCCAATTGTTCTTCAAATATTTTTACTTCTTGTTTAATCAATTCTTTTAGTCCATCTTGTTCCATTTCGTTCGATTCATATACTTGAACCTCATTGTCCTCCGCTGTTTGTTTGTCTGCAACGTTCTCTTCGTGAACGACATCTTCTTTTACTTCATGTTCTTCCATTTCCTGTTGTTCCACTTCTATGACTTCCTGTTCTTCAATGTCTATAACTTCATGTTCTTCTACTTCTGGTTTTTCAACTTCTTTCACTGCATGATATTCAACGTCTTGTTCTTCCACTTCATATCCTCCTTCGACTTCAATATCACCTTCTTCCACATCGTGTTCTTCATCTTCTTTCTCAAAAGGTTTTACTTCATGTTCTTTCACTTCATTCAACCCAAGTTCCACATTTTCTTTGACTTTTTCTTCATATTTGTTCACTTTCTCTGCATCTTGTTTCAGTTCCTCCTCATCATACTCCTTTACTTTCTCGGCTTCATGTTCTTTTAGTTGAGTCTCCATCTCAGCTTCTTTTGTTGCAATTTCACCAATGTCCTCTGCTTCATCCAGAAAGTCAACATAACTATCCAGAATATCACCACTAGATACATCCGAGTTTGACACAGACAGTTGTATCTGATGACCTCGTTGAATTTCTGTGACAGTAACCAAACAGTCTTGGGAAATCTTTTTCCAGTCAGTAGTCTCAGGAACATAGCTGGTTATGTCCTCCATTGCAGTGGCATCTTCTGAATCAGAAACATCAAGTTCATCAGCAACAGACTGTCCATCAAGGGAAATGTTAGAAACATCATCAGATAGCTGTACTAATTCAACTGGACTGGAAGGTACATCTTCATCTGTAATGTCAAGAGATTCTCGAGAAACTGTTACACTATCCTGTTGCTGTTTACTTTCTTCAACTGCAGCCATTGTCATCTGTGTTGTTGTCAAGTCAGATAAATTGTCATTCAGTGATTCTGTTAAGCATTCAACCACAGTTTTTCGATCTTCAACATTTGTATTTTCTAGTGATACACCCGGAACATCTATAAATTCATCAACCATGATCACTGGGGTTGTGTCAGCTGATGCTTGTCCTGGAGTTTCATCACTGTGGTCATGAGGCTGAGCTGTTACAGGAGCTTCACCAGTCACCACTGAATACTCACAGGACTGTTTGTCCTCGAAATACTGATTGATTTCAGTGGAATACTCGCTCTTGAAGACAGCTGGTGTTACTGTGGCTGTACTGGTAGATCTGTCTGTGTGACTGTACATTTCGGGAGTGTAGTCAAACCTCGCATCAGAATCTGACTGCTCACCTTCTGTCAGCTGGCTCACATCCAGTCTACTTTTAGAACATTCAGACTCTGTGTCCATGCCAAACACACTGTCGTCGAGATCAGAGTGTGTGTAACTGAGGCTGCGTTCATCCTCTGAGGGAAGCTCAACCAGAGCGGCATTAGGATAGAACTTGTGTTCTGCTGATGAGATTACGCTAGGAGAAGCAGGTGTACTTAGGACATCGGTGAGGTAGGTTTCTATCAGGTAGCTGGATGAGCTGGTGAATCGTTTCCTTCCACAAGGTTCTCCAGCATCATCATCTGCTGTTTCAGACACATCATCACTATGTGTCATAGTGTTAGGACCTCCGATGTCTATAGAGAGTTCTGATATTTGACGGTTGAACTGGTGTGGCTGTCCTTGGCAATCTAATTCAAACGATAATTCTGTGGAATCATCTCCAGACTGTTTGTCTCTGCTTGTTGCAAGACTCATTTCATTCTCAAACCTTGTAGGTCGACCATCTTCACCAAGTTCAACAGTTATTTCCGATATTTGCCTGGTAAAATTGACAGCTTGCTCATCTTTGATTTGATAGTCATCAGGAACTTTCACACTTGTCATTGGAAATGTATCATGGTGGCGTGGAATACCAATACTGTCTTCCGTGGGTATGTTGAATGACTGTTCATATTCTTGATCCTCGGGTACACTTGATAATTGTGCTGATTTAAGTGCAATGTCATCAACTATAATCTCTTCGCCTACTCCATGCTCAGAAGAAAATGTATCTCTTTCCAAGCGTTCAATACCGTCTTTGTGTGCAACATCTTTTGTCTCTGGTGAAACAAGTTCGATCTGAACTCCATCCTCAACTGGTGTGTATTCTACGTGGGTGTATGGAACATTGTCTACTCTATCCCAGTGCACGGTAGAAGATTCTTGAATCTCTGTGGCCTCTTTTGAAAGATCTTCACTCACAGAGTGTTTCGTGTCTGTGGTATATTGGACTTCTCCAAGGGAAACGAATTCCATCAGCCTATCAGCATTTTCATCTTCACCACGACCCTCTGTGTCTCTGGTATCTATGTCACACATAGCAGCATCACCGTCAACTTGCTCTGAAGTGGACATTCTTGAACTGTCTTCTGTTACATCAACGTTGTTATCAGAAGACACCGACTCTGTTGTTGGTTCTCTCTGATCACCTTTACCATCTATAAAATAAAGAGTTTCAAGTTGAAACAACAAAGCTTCGGAATCTCTCTGTTCTGGGACAAATCTTGGTGTCATCTCGGTGAAGATGTCCGTATGTGTAAGCAAATTGTCTGAACTGAGAAAGTGAATGTGATCCTCATGCCCAGCAGGTATATCTATCACAGCAGCTTCATGAAACACCTTTGCTGTTGTTTCAATAATGTGGTCAT
>JAULBQ010406529.1:0-14736 GCA_032355525.1 Pachydermia laevis
ACTTATGGGTATGATCTTGGCATCCGGTCAGGATCTAAATAAATTGACTCACAATCAATTTGTCGACATATTGTCAATCATCCTTTTCGATCTCAGGAACCAACGAGTGAGCGGAATATGAGCAGCCAGGAAAAACTTCCTCTGTTAGCGACTGTCTTCTTCTCACTAGGCTTCGTACTCGCTTGTTCACCCACTGAGCAAGGCAGCGTAACGACCGAATTACCGGGAATTAATTCGTCAATTCGGGACATAGACACGGCCGTCTCGACTGTCGTCGAGAATCACGAAGGCATCCGCAGCGCCGTATTCGGAGTAAAGGGACGAGCCGACGGATGGGTGCATATATCCGCCGCTGGCGTCGCCCGAGCCGGAGACGAGCAGGTTATGACTGCCGATCATCAATTCATGATCGCCAGTATCAGCAAAACCATCATCGCGACCCGAGTCCTACAGATGTCAGAGGCCGGAAAATTCGAGCTCGATGATCGATTGGCAGATCTCTCGATATTCCCCGATGCTGTGATAGCTGCTCTGCATCAGATCGATACACAATCCTACGGTGGCGAGATAACGATCCGGCATTTACTGCAGCACACCAGTGGCCTGAAGGACTACCTGCTAGATGACAGAAAGCAAATTAGTAGCGAAGCAGAGGCAGGCGTAGCACCGGGATCACTGGCGGGCATCTGGCAATCGCAGTTGCAGGCTTTCCTGTCCGGGACACTGCAACCTGGCTGCGAAGCTGATACTAATTGTCAACAGCTACTCTACCCGGCCAAGAACTGGATGCACTGGGACGCGGATGCGTACATAGAGAACCCACAAGACAGAAATGCCGGGCTGCTTAACTTTTATCTTTCCGAAATGGCCGATGCGGCCATATTTCCACCGGGAGAGGACGCGCATTACAGCGACACCAACTACCTCATATTGGGACTGCTGATCGAAGCGCTGAGCGGTGAAACGCTGGATGATCAATTGCAGGCGAATATTTTTGGGCCACTGCACATGTCGAATACCTATATGAGTTATTCCAGAGGCCAGAAAATGATTTCGAAGCAGGTTTCCGACTGGTATGCCTACGATATTCCGATGGTATCAGCAAATGCCAACGTATCCTGGGACTGGGGTGGAGGCGGAATAATAACAACAGCAGAAGACTTGCTGACATTCATGACCGCACTCATGGAAGGACAATTATTCGAGCATTCTGAAACGCTGGCGACAATGCTCGATCCGATCCGATTGATTGAAAAGGACGGCGAACTCATTCGAGGCTATGGTCTTGGCATACGATTTGTCAGGACCGCGTTGGGTCCGACGTGGGGCCATACTGGCGCATGGGGCGCTCAGATGCACTACTTCACTGACCACGATATCGCAGTCGTTGGCACTGTTAACAATTATGGAATCACTGCAATAGGTGAAGAACTAGCAATTACTATTGCTGATATCGTTTCCAAATAGCGACCGAATTACGTTCTCGGCCGCTATCTCAGTATCCATAGTCTCAAAAATTTAGCGTCAGGTCGGCACCGTACATTCGTGGCGCTCCCAGATTCTGGAATACAGATAAAATTGGAGGGAACGTGAAATCTGCAACGCGGGTCACATACGTTTCGCCCGTCAAGTTTCGTCCCCAAATACCAATCGACCAACGGTCATTTTCGCCAGTGTAGCTCAACTTCGCATTCCACAGTCCAAACGAATCCTGATGCCCGGCCGGGTTGTTGCCGCCGGAGCCCGATCCAATCAACTCCCGCTCACCGGTCCATACGTAATCAGTGCCGAAGGTGAGCCTTCCTTGACCAATCGGTTGATCAAAAATCAAACCCGTAGCAAAACTTGATTCAGGGCCCGGCAGTTTGTTACCCGGCGCGACAATTGGATCCTCTCCTGGCAACGTTGGGTCGCCAGTTGTGAATTTTGCATCAAGCAATCCTGCGGTTGCGTATAGTTTAAGCTTGTCTGTTGCCGCCATTTGAAATTCAACCTCCAAACCGTCCGACTCCGCTTCGCCGAAATTGCCAGTCAGGACACCGAAAACCAACTGTCCACCACGATCTACTGTCGTGAATGCGCTAATTTGAATGTCCGTCCACTCCATATGGAATGCTGTGGCATTTAAGGTTATTCGATTATCCAGAAATGCTGTGCGGATGCCTGCTTCGTAATTCCACACGAATTCGGGTCCGAATGCCGGGTCGTCAGCAGACCCAAGTGCGTCGTTATAGCCGCCCGCTTTGTAGCCGCGCGCGACTTTTGCGTAACCCATGATCCTTTCACTAAATCGATAGGACAATGTGATGTCACCAGTCGGTTCTGTCCAATTATCTGATCGCGAGTATTCGTCGACAACGCCTACAAGTCCGCCAGGAACGAAAATGGCACTCTCATCTGTTTGCGAGTAAACAATCGATTTTTTGTCATGATTGATACGCAGTCCTATTATGAGGTCGAGTGAGTCGCCAAAATGAAATACGCCTTGCCCGTAAAGGGCGGCACTGTCCGCTTCCACAACACCGCTGGCCACAGCTTCGAGTGTTATAGCTGGCAGCCCTATCCAGGATGACAGATCTGTGCCAAGTGTGGCAAAGCTAATATTGTCTGTATCCTGGGTAAAGAAAAATGCTCCTGCTATCCAGTCAAAAGAGCTCTCGCCAGTCGACGTCAGGCGAAATTCCTGGCTAAGTTGATTTTGATCTTCCGGATCCCCGTCAACGGCCCAGTCCACCGGTGTACGGTCTGTGCCACTGGAGTTAAAGTAGTCATGCTCTCGATACGCCGTAATGGTAGTAAAGTCGAAATTGTCGAATGAAATTACGCCTGCAAGCTTGCCTCCGTATCCAGTCATGGTCTCAACGTTCTTTGCGTCCTCGCTCATTGAGTAGTTAGTTGGATCTCCATCGCTCGTAAACTGAAATGTCGGCCCTCCCGGGAACGCTTCCAGTCCGAATTCGATGATAGGGTTTGCCTCGACGATTTCGTACTGCAGCGGCTCCTGGTCCAGATCTCGATAGTCGAAGGACAGGTCCCACGTAGATCGGTCACTCGGTTCATATCGAAGAGAGCCCCTTATTGCATAATAACTTTCGCTGTTTACCTTGGTATCGCGGAACACATTATCAGTCCAACCTTCTCGATCGTGGTATACAACGGCGAGCCGGCCGCCTAATTTGCCCTCGATCAATGGTGCAGAAATTGCTGCGGTCACGCGCTTCAAATTGAAGTCGCCTCCCGTAAGCGTAACGTAGCCATTCATCTCGTCTAACGACGCCTTGCGCGTTGAATATGCGACTGCACCAGCCGTTGTATTGCGCCCGAATAATGTGCCTTGCGGGCCACGAAGAATTTCCACGCGCTCAAGGTCGTACATGTGCAGGGAACTGGCAACACTTGTCCCCATAATGACCTCGTCGACATAGATTCCCATGCCCATTTCGGTGCCGCCCGTATTGCTGCCAAAAACGCCTCGGACAGTCGGCGTTGCCAATTTGATGTCATCCCATTTCTCGAAGTTCACATTGGCCGTTCGGATAGTCAGATCGTCGAGAGAATCGGCGCCTATTGCTGTCATGATATTGCTGTCAAATGCGACCATGGATACAGGCACGTCCTGCAAACGTTGCTCACGTTTTTGAGCCGTTACGACGATTTCCTCGATGCCGCGCGTTTCCTGGGCCGATGCCATTGGCGAGGCCAGAATCAGGCTCAACAAGAGACCCGATATTGAAGTTACATCTATAGCACGCATGATTATTCCTTTAGTTCTAGTACTTCGTCAGATTTTCTAACTATCTATCAATTATCTATACTAAAGTATAGTCCATTTTCGATCCACAGAGAGAAATTTCTATCCATTTATCTCCGTAACTTGTACCGCAATTTGGAGATACAGGGCGCTATGATCCAATTCGCCCTGCCCACTATCGACCAAGTCTTGATAGAGCGATTCGGTCAATTCGAGCGCCGGCAACAATGCTTCGGCAACGGCGGCAATATTGATACCAACGATAGTCTGGTTAGCAAGCTTTGCAGAATGATCTCGCGAGGTCTCCACCGGCATAGAACTCATTACGACAACAACCGAACTTGATTGAAGCGCATTCACAACCTTATCGCTCAATAAGATTTCCGTCACCACCGGCCCGGAACTCAACATGACGGCAATGATGTCGGCACCTTCTACAGCGATGGCTGCGCCAATTGCGCCAGCATTTTTCAGGGGCACTACCTTATTGGTGGTTGCGCTATATAGGAAATTACGGACAAGCCGCTACTGAAGGTCGGCCGCCCGCACAGCAGTTCTAACGTTACCGTCCACATCAACCCATCCAAACGCCATTTTTGGTGCCGTCTGCGCAGCGCC
This sequence comes from Pachydermia laevis, assembly GCA_032355525.1. Classification (NCBI taxonomy): domain Eukaryota; kingdom Metazoa; phylum Mollusca; class Gastropoda; order Neomphalida; family Peltospiridae; genus Pachydermia; species Pachydermia laevis. Next base: position 4,370 of record JAULBQ010406529.1, read on the forward strand.
AGGGTTACCGGCATTGTCGATAGCAATGACCCCCGACATCGACTCTCCAATAACATTGGTGAAATTTTCGGTTGCTGCAAATGTCGCTTCTACGGCACTCATCCCGCCCGCCATTGCGTCACAAATGCATTTTGACATTAGTAGCCGCATTATTGACTCGCCGTGCCCGGTCGCGCCCGCCACTCCAATGTTGTTCTCTGCGTATCCACCGGCACCATAAAGCGGCGAGTCTCCAACTCGTCCCGAGGGCTTCAGCGGTGTACCACTCGTTGATGTCGCTGCCGCCGTATCTCCATTACCATCAATCGCGATTGCACCAACGGTATCGCTCGGCCCGTCTGTGCGATGCTCGTCAAAGAACTGCCTCATCGCCGGTGTAACCAGTCGCTCATTCTCTATAGGACGCATACCGAGATCCACGGCGATCTGGTTGCCTCCCTCCCCCACGAAAAAGCACTGATCCGTCTGAGTCAGGATTTTTCGCGCGAGAACGATTGGGTTTTTTATCGTCGTAACTGCGGCGACGGCGCCGAAATCTCGCTTTGCGCCATCTACAATCAAAGCATCCAATTGCACGACACCGTCGCGATTCAAATAACCGCCTGTACCGGCATCGAAAACGACATTGTTTTCCAGCGAAATCACCGTTTGTTCGACCGCATCCAACGCTGTACCGCCATTGGAGAGTATCCGGTATCCGATGGCGATCGCCTCCGCCAGCCCATCCCGTTTGCCGGCATCCAGAGCATCATCCCAATCCCAGGCGCCACCGTGTGCCATCAGTCGTGGTAACATTTTCCAACCTCATTCAGTTTACTGAACTGCTTCAGACGTATTGCTGTTCCGTCTCATCCCTCAACTTTGCAAGCCAGTGCATGAATTCGGTTCCACCGGTCCCTTTTGGGTTCTTGACCCTCTTGGCAACAAACGCGCCCGCCATTTTCAAATGCAGACTGCGAAATTCGACCAGGCTTCGCAAACATCCGTTGTATGCATCCTTCAAATGACCCGCATCTCTGTCTACTACAAATTCGCGAATTAACCCGGATTCGATGTTTTCGAGTAACTCCCTGTGCGGCCTGGGCATATACGTTTTCATGATTTCCAGGTGGTCGGTCAGCCCACCCCGCTCGTGCTGTAGCCCGAGGAACGACTGAATCATCGGGATAACGGTACTTTGGGCACCAGACTCGCCACGGAACGACTGTGGTTGACCGTCGTATTGCGCCACGCCCTCATAGACGACGTCGTCGAACCCAAACAAGTATGGCCGAAGTGTGTGGTAATAGACTTCAGGGCTACAGCCCTGGACCATTTTGCGAAATGTGTTGATCATTTCTTGAAACGCAGTGGGGATTCGAGCCAGCGCTTGTTCCATGCCGGCACTATCGTTGTCGACGGCTGCCGAGGTGGCCAGCTGACAGGCGCTGAGAATCTTCGCTGCATGCGCTTCGATCTCGACATGGATGACGTGAAACCAGGTCTCATCCGGTATGTCGACCAGTTTTTGCACGCAGCGCAAATTTTCGGCGACCAATTCTCCCGCGGGGTCGATTCGCTCAAAGTTACACAATGACGTACTGGCGTAGGGCAGGATCGGTGGGCGCTCAACGATTGCAGCAACCTGCACTAGCGGCACCGCAATACTCGCCGGAATGTGGTCGGCCGGGTTCTGTTCATCACACCAAACGTATGCATTGGCAAAGTGTGCATATATCTGGAATACGCGCTCGACGACGCGAAAATCAGCAACATCATGGATTGCCGAGACATCAAAAACAGGCAGATCAGCCAGAACAGATCGGACAGCACCCGACCTGATCAGGCCTGGCAGCAGCATTGCCGTTTCCTGTAGCTGGCTGCTTGCCTCTGACGACAAAGAAGAGTGAACAGCATCCAGGTCTGTAATCGGATCCGGGCTCATTAGAAACCCTGCGCTCCCCGATTGCGACCAGCATTTCTGCCTCACCAGAATCCTCCTTTCCCAAGACTCATGATTTTGGATCCGACAAATGCAGGTACAATGCGCTGTGATCAAGTTGGTCACGACCACTTTCGCATAATTTCTCAAACAGCGATTCAGTCAATTTGAGCACTGGTAAATCCAGGCCAAGACTGTCGGCAAGTTCGCGGGATGTTCGCAGATCCTTGAGTTGCGTTACAGCTTTGCCGCCCGGTGCGAAATCCCCCTTAATCATGCGTTCGCCGTGTTGCCTGAGAATGGTTGAATCGGCAAAACCACCCAGTAGTGCTTGTCGAACAGCTTCCAGATCTGCCCCGCCGGCCTTCGCCAATAACAGGGCTTCAGCGACAGCGTCAATGGTGATGCCGACGATGGTCTGGTTCGCCAGTTTCGCCAACTGCCCCGAGCCCACTGGACCCACATGGGTGACGTGGCCCATGCTGCTTAGAATTGGCTCCACTCGACAAACATCGTCCGGACTGCCTCCCGCCATGATAGCCAAAGCCCCATCAATTGCGCCCTGTTCGCCTCCTGAGACCGGCGCATCCACATAAGAAACACCGATCTGCTGCAGTTGCCTGGCGTGGTCCCGGGAGGTCTCCACCGGAATGGAACTCATCACCACGACCATAGAATGTTTTTTCAAAGCCGCTAGCACAGCGTCGCTGAGCAACACCGAAGTAACGACCGGTCCGGAGCTCAACATTATGATGACAGTATCTGCACCAACTACGGCTTGTGCCGCGCCCTCAGCAACGATAGCGCCTGCATCGTGAATCGCATGTGCTTTATCGGGCGTCCTGTTCCAAACGGTCAACGGGTAACCGTGCTCAAGTAAGTGCCGGCACATCGGTGCGCCCATAATCCCGGTACCAAGAAATGCGACAGGGGCTTTGCTGGCGTTCATTGCGCACCTCTGAGCCATGCCAGTGTCTCGCTGGTTGCTTTAGCCGGCTGATATTCCGCTCCCATCCATCCTTCGTAACCGAGTGCATCCACGCGGGAGAACAACCCCGCAAAATCAAGGTCTCCAGAACCGGGCTCGCCACGTCCAGGCAAATCGGCGAACTGGATGTGTCCGATCCTGCCGATGTATTTGTCCAGCAAATCCAGATAGTCTGCTTCCATTCTTGCAACGTGGTAGACGTCGAATTGCAAGGCGGCGTTCGGCTGCCCGACGGAGTCCAGAATGGATATCGCGTCATCAACCCGACTAAGGAAAATATTCGGCATTTCGAACGAATTGATTGGCTCAATCAACGCTATAGTGCCACTGTCGCGGAAAAGCTGTGCAGCGTAGGTCAGGTTGCCTACAAGGCATGCCATGCTTTCCTCTCGACTCCCATCATCCACCAGCCGCGACGGCCCGATGTGCACTTTTCTGCACCCAAGCGCCTGTACCAGTTCGTAAATTTCGTCCACCGCAGATCGAAATTCGGCTTCACGACCACAAACGGCCGACAGGCCCGCACCACCATCAAGAAAATCACCCATAGGGGCGTTGCACATCGCAACCTCAATGCCGGCATTCCGCCTGGCAGCGACCAGTTCGCTAAATGGAACGCCTTCTGTGACCAGCATTTCGACTGCGTCAAAGCCGTCCGCCTTCGCCGCAGCGAATCGCTCGGGCAGTGGCAATTCCCGATAGAGAAACGTGATATTTGCGCTGAATCTGGGCATCGAATTAGATATTTGTTTGACTGGCACCCTTGGTCTGCAACATTTCACGCGCCTCGTCAGGCGTTGCAATCTCCAGTGACAGTTCTTCGAGAATTCGACGAATTCGACCTACCTGATCGGCATTGGACTTGGCCAGTTCCCCACGGCCGTACCACAATGAATCTTCCAGGCCGACACGCACATGACCACCCAACAATGCCGCAGTCGTGACTGCCGGAATCTGGTCCTTGCCTGCCGCCAGGCACGACCAGTGATAGTCATCGCCGAAAAGATCGTCCGCTGTTTCTTTCATATGCAGGATATGCGCCGGGCTTGCCGACAACCCGCCGGGAAACCCCATGACCGACTGAATCAGGTACGGCGGCTTGATCCAACCTTGGTCTGCTATGAAACGCAACGTGTGCAGCTGCCCAATGTCGAAAGCTTCGAACTCAAACTTCACGCCACGTTCTTCCCCTAGCTCACGAGCAATTTGCTCCATACCCTCGTAAGTGTTGGTCATTGTGATGCGCTTGGTCGCCTCCAGAAATGGTTTCTCCCAATCGAATTTGTACTGTCCTTCGAGTCGATCGGCAAACGCCCAAACGCCCGGAATCATGGGTCCTAAATTGAATGAACAAACCTCCGGCGCAAATTCCTTGGGCGCGGCCAATCGCCGCTGAAACAGTGCAGTCGCATCGCCATCTTTCACCACCTGCCGGTCCGGCTGGCCGGTGGTAATGTTGATAATCGCATCGCAGCGCTCTTTGATGGGTACCAAGAACTCTCGGTAAACCTCCGGATCCGTGGTTGGAAAACCTCCATCGGCTTCACGCGCATGCAAATGAATCATCGCCGCACCCGCCTCCGCCGCAGCAACCGCCTGGTCTGCAATCTCTTCCGGCGTAATTGGAAGATACGGCGACATGGATGGTGTATGTGCCGCGCCGGTTATGGCGCAGGTTATTATGACTTTATCTCGACGAATCATTGGCGTTTCCTATGAAGTTATTTTCTGGTTTGCTGTCAATCACCGACTTAGAAATGCCGCGTAAGCCTGCTTACAATAATCGCTGGCAGCACAGGTTTCTTGCGCCTCGGTCTCGAGCTTAACGATCTCCAGATTGCCCGCACCTCGGAGTACTTCGCGCATCAACTGCTTGGTTAGCCCTTGCGAGACCGTCGAATTTTTTGCCAACGCTATTGCCCATTTTTCCGTTTCAACAATCAAATGATCAGCCGCAACAACTTTATTAGCAATGCCCAGGTCCAGGCAGTTTGAAGCATCCAGCGATTTGCCCTCCAGCGCAAACTGCATCGCTTTACTGTAGCCCAGCTTGTGAACCAGTTGCCAACATGCACCGCCATCCGGAACGATTCCCAATCGCGAAAACACGAGGCGTAAGCTGGCATCTTCAGACATGATCATGAGATCGCATTGCATCGCAATTGATGCGCCTAGTCCAACCGCCATACCATTGATCGAGGCAATGACGGGTTTATCGGTTTGTTCAATTGAACCAATCAATGGCAACAGACTATTCTGCATCGTAGCTGCGAGATTATCGACGTCTTCGAACAAGCCATCCGCAAGATCGATTCCTGCTGAGAACGCTTTGTTACCGGACCCACGAATTACAATCACGTGCACATTATCGTCTGTATTTGCCTCTTCAATCGCCTCCCGAAGTTCATACAGCATATCCAGATTTATCGCGTTGAATTTGTCAACGCGATCCAGCGTTAGCATTGCAACACCGTCGGCTAAACTCGTGCGAATCGTCTTGTAATCAGTCATGTCATCAACTACACAGCAAGCATATTGAGAAACGAAAATACGGGAATAAGGAGTAAAGCTGCAATGCCAAGAATGCTGTAGTGGATCCGAAGCACCATCCCGGCACGACTGTCACGCCAATACTTGTCTCGCCAAGCGAGGTAAACCTGCCAACCAAGATAGAGAGAACAGAGCGCGATTATGTTTGCGGTTACTGCGAATGCGGTGAAGCGCCCGATTCTGCCGAAGAAAAGTTCATCAACGACGGTGCTTCCTTCCGGGTAACCGACGATCAAAATCAGTGGCATAGCGATCAACAACAGCAAAATTATTGACGGCATCCACTTCGCCAACCGCTGATTGGCGACGCTCGGATAGAACATGCTGATAACGGACGTCAACAAAATTACGAATGCCAAGCCCCAGATTGTTGCATAGGTCTGAGGGTTCTCCAGCGAGCTGGATTTGACCCATGCATCGAAGCCGATTTGCGGCGTTAAATAATCAACATCGCCATCTGCATCGCGGACAAAGTTGAATATCCTGGAATTCAAGAAGAAACCGTCCAACGTGGTCGAGACAGAATCACTCCAAAAGACGCCCGGGCCAATTTCCTGATATGGACCAACATCGTTGATCATTAAACCGTTTGAATCGCCTGATACAGCAACGTCTACGATCAGAAACGTGTTCGTAAACGCAAGCAACCGTTCCATCGTGCTGACGGGTGCAGACTGACCTACATAACTGCCAACGTAATCATTCATATCTGTCGGGGTGAATGGTGCATTGACAGGCTTCTCGTACTCACCGACGAAAGTGGTAAGAAAGTCCATGATGACGCCGACATTGCTTATTGGAGTGTCAATCGCGACGCCTTCAACTTCCTGCATGCGTTCGGAGCCGATAATTGACTCAAGAATTGGAATATCCGGATAGTCGGCCATCAGGGAAAAGAAAAGCGCGGTATCACTATCCGGCATCATTACCATCCCGGAATGTGTGCCTGGCCAATCTCCACCATGAATATAGAGTCGCTCGTCATTCCATTGCCAGGTGAAATAGATCATGCCGAAGCCACTGCTCAGTGGATGGTTTGTCCGAATCTGTGTATGCATCTGCACATAGCCGTCATGGCTGAGGATTGGATTCTCGCCATTGCCCTCGGCAAGCTGTGCCAGCATGTAACGACCCATATCATCACCTGTCGCATTAATTCCCCCGACAGGAGCGAAGAACGGGTGCACCGTTCGGTGCTTGATTTCCAGCGCATCTCCATTGGGCAAGAAGCCGTAAGGCACACCCAAGCCTTCACTTGGCTCTGGCGACATGTTGAGAATACTTTTTGTCATTCCAAGTGGCACGAATATGTGCTCATCGAAATAATCAGCAATAGCTTGCGACGATACGTCTTCTACGATCAGGCCCAATACCGTCGTGCCGAAATTATTATACGACGAGTACTTGCCGGGTGCGTTCACCACGACCGAAGCGAAGGGTTCGATTTCCGCCGAACTCACGGGCAAATCAACTGGTTTATCCGTGCCAATGTTGAAAACACGACTCTCGAATCCCGCGCTGTGTGTTATCAAGTGCGCGAGTGTGATCTCCACTCCGTCGACTGTTGGCAACTGCAATCTCTTCAGATACTGATTCGCTGGATCATCAAGACTCTTGATGCGTCCATCGTCCAGCAATTGCGCAACAGCAAGTGCGGTAAACGTTTTTGTATTTGAGCCTATGCGAAATCGGGTGTCGTCTGGTAACACCGGTGTCTTTGCAAAGTAGTCGGCATATCCAAAGCCCTTCGAAAGTACAATCTCACCGCCCTGCACCATGGTGAGAACAGCACCGGACATGCGCTTTTCGGAAAGCGCCGTTGCGAATAGCGCATCCGCCCATGCCTCGACATCCCGAGCGTTCGGTTGCTCTGCTATCGCGGCCTGCCCGGCAAGCAGCAGGAGTAATGCCAATGTAGTCGAGAATCTTGTATTCATTTTGTTACGGTTGCTCCCTGATTACAGGCAAATCAATGTATGACTCATTTTCTGCATTTCGGTAAATGGTTATTCGCGGATCACCGGTCTCCGGGACTCTTATGAATGTATCCATGTCATGCCCAGCAATCGCGATTCGAATCGAATGGCCTTTCTTGATGACGGCAGACAGTGGTAACAACCCGATATCGACCTTGCTTATCTCGCCAGGCAGCATTATTTGCCCGTCTTCTGTTTTGAAGCTGCGTTGTGGACCAAACACTGGATCAAGCGTGTCGCCACTCTTCCGATGCAAGATCCTCAATTCCCCTTCTGTTAGCAGTCGCACGTAACCGCTTTCATCTACATCTTCGAGGTAAACGATGATTGCACCGTCTTCATGAGTTGAGCTAAGTTGCAACGATACAATTGCAGTGCCAGTCAGCTCCAGATCTTCGTCAAGGGGTGCAGACGTATACGTCAGTAACAGCCGATCGGCGTCAGTTCGATCCCCATACCAGACATCACCGCCGCCAAGTTGAGTTGCCCAACGTGACGAGGACCCCGACCCGGCGGTAAAATCAACATCGTAATCGTCTGACGCATCGACCGAAGTTGATGCATCTCCGACAAGCGCGGCATCTGCGCCAAGCCACATACGCGAGAATGAGTGACCAATCGGTGGCCAGGTTTCGGTCGTTTTCCACACGTCTTCGCCAACGGTGAAATAGACCAGCTCCTTTTGCGGTGACGGCGCATCGTTGTGCATATAGGTGCGGGCGAATTCGAATACCCTGTCGAACTGCTCATCGGCGGATGGTTCAACGGGCTCGTCTTTTTCGTTGAACGGATTGGCGTCAAACCCGGCGCCGTGACTCCACGGTCCAATGACATATTGATAGGGAGCGTCGAACTGCGTAAATCGCGCAAGAATGCCAGCGGCTGTTCCTGCATCGAACCAACTGCCCCACTGGTACATGGGTACGGCGCTTTCTTCGAATGCTACGCGGAAGTTATGAATGCTGATCCCCAGCCCCGCTGCATCGTCCAGGTTGAAGGCACTCGGATATTCGTCTCGATAGATCAGGTCGCCCAGGTTATCGGCGAGCGAACGGTTTTCTTGATGCGCAGCCGACGCACTCGCAAGATCCGCGTGATCAGCGTCGTTGTCCACCGGCTTTACGCCAATGAATCTGGGGTTCTCCACCGTCGCTTCGCCTTTGTGCTCACCGAAGACACTGGCATCGTTCAGATCCAGCATCCTTACGCCGTCACCCCAGCGTTCGGTAATGAAGGCATTCTTCAGGCCACCAGGGATTACGATGCTGGTATACCAGTCGTAGTCGGTGAATCGTGGGATAGCGGCGACCAGGGCTGGTGACGGATACAGAGCCGAGATTTCCGTCGTATTTCCAGAGTATGACGTTCCCAGCGTGACGACTTTGCCGTTAGACCATGCCTGTTTGGCGATCCAGTCCGTGATATGCGGCATGTCACGCGCCTCGGCCAACGAAAATTCAGCCTGCCGAATACCGAAAGATGCACCTGTGCCGCGAACATCGACCGCGACATAAGCAAAGCCATGATCCAGAGTCTGCTGTATGTCGCTCGTAATATTGTCGATTGGCGGCTGAACCTCCATCGCCCGCCAGTAGCGTGTGAATTCAATCGCTGCCGGCATCTTGCCAATACTCCCGGCATTGATCGGCAACCATATATCGACAGCAAGTTGCACACCGTCTGGCATTGCTACGTAGACACTGTAATTCTCTACAGCAGGCTCAGTTACTTTTGTTGACTGCTTCTGGTCGCAACCCGGTGCAAGCAGTACCAGCATGACAGATAGCCAGAATGGTTTCCAAAGATCACTCGTCATATTCGAATTCCTCATGCGGGCTCTCCGATGAGTTGCCATTCCCCACCAGAAATAGCGGATGCGAGTCGCGCAACAATATGCACCAGGATAACGCTACTGAAAATCGGCACAATCATGACAACGTATCCGCTTACCAACTTGAGACTTTCGGTTTCTCGCAACAGGTGATGACTAATGATGGTCGGGCTCCAGTAAATGATTGGAATCAGGAAAATCAGGGCAGTGACGTTGCGCAACAACAGGAAGAAGCTCTGCAATGTCCGGGATGCATAGTCAGGAGTAGTAAGCACCGGATCGGCATTTCTGTAGAACGAAACAGTTGCGCCAAGGAATCCCGCCCATACCATTGCATATCGAGCGAGTTCTTCGGTCCAGGCAGGTGGCGAGAAGAATACGTATCGAGCGACTACCTGCAACGCAACGGCACCGAGCATAAGCAGCAAGAAAGTAATCGCGGCTGTTCCGCAAATGCTATTCAGTTTTTCACTCAATAACGCCAAAATGGCTGCGAATTTTTGCAATACGCTCCTCATTGGGCCGCCCGCAGCGTCTTCATATAGCCTTGCATCAATTGCAATGCATTAGGTGTTGCCTGGTGTTCATACAATGGCAGTAACTTTTGGCGAAATTCGTCCCGCGTCGATGGAGACAGGTGAATGACTTCAATACCGACCTCATCAAGCAATCGAAAATCTCTTTCTTCCGAGCGCGCCGCCCACTTACGGTTCGCATTCCGGGCCACCTTGAATGCATGACTGACTGTTCCGCGCTCTGCATCGTCGAGACTCTGGAACCAGGACTCCGAGACCGAAATGACCCTGGTGGACGGGGACATTCTGATATCAGTGAAGTAATCCAATTGACCAGCATGTCCGAATAAGACGGCAACAATCGGCGGATTCATATAGCCGTCGACAAGCCCGGGTTGCAGGGCTTGCGGAACCTCCTCCCAGGCTACTTGTGTCGCGGCGCCGCCCCATGCCTCGAAATAACTAACCTGCTCCGACACCATCGCTCGCATCCGAAAAGACTTCACGTCCGAGACTTCTCGTATGGCCGCGCGCGCTGTAAAAAGTCCGCTCATGCCACCAAGGTACTCGAGATCAACCATACGCA
>JAULBQ010407637.1:0-14731 GCA_032355525.1 Pachydermia laevis
CCTAACAGAAACCTCGAGTGCTGAAGTCAGAGGTATTGGGCCGCACGGCGCACTCTAATATACCACAATACCATGCACCAACAGCTATTGTGGCTACATTTCTGGACAATGGTCTTGATCTGTAGTCAACTAGCGAATGACAAGAAGAAGAAGTTTCATGATGTCTATCTTAAAACCCTTTCAAAATCGTTCAGGAGTCATTGGATAATGTAACCCTGATCAAAAACTCCCTCTGGGTTGGAGTATGTACAAATGCATATTACTTTTATTTTAATCATAATGCTACAATGTAGATAAGCGACATGGCAAAAGTGGCATTTTTGATACTTATAACGTAAGCTATTTAGTTTTCTTTGAATCAATCAAACATAAAATGGTGTGTTTATCGAAAGAAGGTTGGTATCTTATAAAAAATACAACAACTCAGTTATATATTCTATTTGCTGTTACTATAAATCGCTGGCGACACCTTTTTACGGTAATTGTAACACTTTTCGTGGAATGGCTGGATAATGTAACCCTGATCAACAACTCCCTCTGGGTTGGAGTATGTACGGAGATGCTAACCTAGTACCCACTAACCTTTAGGCAGGTCGCTTTACTAATACACAGCCAGTTAGGGTAGGTTCTTTTGACTAAATCTAAGCTCTTCTCTTTTTCAGGTGATCAAGAGACCGTGGATGCGATAACTCTGGCGATGGAGAACTTGAACAAACACATCACCATCATGGAGAGAAAGAATGCCAAGAAGCTGCACCACAAACGCACGGGCTACCCTAGAAGGAAGGTCTTCAACAGAAAGCACGATGTGGTACTACACAAGGATCACGGAGCAGACGACAGCAGAAGAAACATGTTTGATGACGAAAGTGATTCTCAGGATCAAAACACTCCACGAGAACAGATCACGAAAACTGTTCAGGATCAAAGTATTGTTTCACCTAGAACGCATGATGGTGGTGTACCTCAGGAAGAAACCAATAAAGAAGATGCGGACGGAGCCAAAGGAGAGATTACTGAACAAAAACATTTGAGAGAGGGTATAAATCCACAGGAAGGAAAGCTAAAATATGACTTGCATTTGAATCTTCAAGGAATTGTTGGTAGTGAGGGTGAAGCGACTGCGTCTGAGTCGAGTGACAGGAATGAATTTGAGGCATCTGATGTGGAATTTTCACAACGGCCTACAGTATCACATAAACCTTTAATGTATACAAGTACTGATCGAGAGGATAGTGGCAGCACAGAGCCACAAGAGAAACTTCAAAGGGTTTTTGGAGATCTAGAGTTGAGGGATGATTTCATCAAAGAACGCCATACCCATCATGGTGGAGGCAAAACTGTGACAGAAGACAAAGATGAAGACCTTTCAGAAAGGAGTGGAATTGTTTCAGGCTACGACAACCCACATGCACTAGAATCAAATAACTTAAAAGACAAAGAACTGGAGGTCAAGGATGAGAGCCTTCAGGACAGCACCAGAACAGTAGGACGTGTGGATGGTGAAAAGAAACACCCAACAGTAACGTTTACTAATACAGATGAACAGACATATTTTAAGGAGATGGCAGAAGCTGGTTCAGACAAGAAAACACCAAGGGATGTACAGCTAGATTTGTCACAAGAATCTGGTAAGGCTACTCATCAACCTGGAAATCCAAGTCCCCGGAAGAAGCTGATCAAATCAACTGATCAAATCGTGGAAGAAGTTGCCAAAATTACCATGGTACCAACGCAACAGAGCCTGAAATTCAGGGGCGCGTCGTTGATCTCCACCAACCCAGAGTTGATGACATCAAAGGAGATGCTTGTACTCGCAAACCAGGATGAAGCTGCTGAAGCACTAGCCTTGTCTAAAGGTTCCACAAAAGGAGGACGCTCGCGACGTGGTGTTACTATAGTAACGCCAATTGTGGAAGAAGACACGGAACCAGAACTCTTAGAAACGACAGACGATGATGACAAAAAGAATGATAGTTTGGTGAGGAAACTATCAAGGAAAGAAAGAATAGCCTTGATGCTTAAACGAAGCACAGCTAATCGATCGAGAGTCAGCAAATCGAGGGAAATAAAGTCAAGGTCGTTTTGGAATAAGTTGAAAGATACTTCAAGCCTGGCAGATAGCGGTTCTTTAAAGGACAAATCTGCTTCAGAAGCCACAGAAGTATACACGGACATTTCTGATGCAGACAATTCAAATCCTTTAGTTTCTGGTAATAACAACGATAATGACGAAACCTCAATTCTAGATGCAGATGCTACCATTACTGCTTCAGAAACTGGGGTCAATGGAACAGAAAATGGGGTCAATGGAACAGAAAATGGGGTCAGTGGAGTAGAAAACGGGGCCGCAGTAAGTGCTACCAATGGAGCAGACATTTCTAAGAAAATTATCAACGGTAAATTAGTTGACACCAAGCGAAAGTCTCGCAAGAGTAAATCGAGACCTAGTAGAAGCCGTAATGGACGAGGGAGTGTTGTATCCCAGACAACAATGAACTCTATAACAGAACATGAAGAAATGCACGGAGGGGCTAGTGTTGACAATAGTCCTGATGATATGGCAGCCGAACCTGGAAATGGCGAGAAGAAAGATACTGGTGATGGTGAAAGTCCTGATGGGTGTGTAATTCATGATGATGCTGTAGGTGGTGACTCAAAGTCATTGCATGCGGCACAGGATACTGACGAACACCCAAGTGATATGACAGAAACAAACCCTGGAGATTCGCCAGCGGTTTCTGATGTAAGTGAAATTGAAAACGAGGCATCAGAGGCTACTAAAGTATCATCTGAATTCACTGCTGAAGTCAAGGAACCTGGAGAAGAGGATGAACTAACACAGAAGAAAAGCAAAGAAGCAGGTGCGACTGATGCTTTTGTAAGTGACAGTATTGATATATCTAAAACTGACATTGAAAATCAGCCCGTTGGTCTCAAATCTGATGTGAAGGTATCTGAATCTAGCAAAAAGCAGGCATACGAAAGTGAAAATCATGTCAAAGATGAAAAAAGTGTCGGTAGCTCAGGAGGTGGAGGTTTAAAAGAGGATGTCAGTTCAGAACAGGTTAATGCTCCAGTGAATTATTCTGAAGGATCACATGTAGGAGATACAAACGATAAGAAAGACCAAAATGAAAATACAAAATCAGGAGAAAACAGTGATGCTCAGACATTAACAGACTCTAAAACAAACATTGGTACAGAATCATCATCGCAGAATCCCGGAAACCCTCGAAATCCTGAAAATCCTGGAAATCCTGGAAACCCTGGAGCAAAGTCCAATGGTAACACAAAGAAAGCACACTCTCCACATCCAAGAGCATTTGCAAAGTCTACTGTTCCACCCAGAGCCAGCAGATTTAAGCCGGATGACAGCAGAGCTGGATCAAGAGCCAAAATCCAGTCAAAATCAAAGGTTACAGTGATTAGAAGACCCTCACTGTCAAGGTCCACTATCCCGTCACGAACTCGAAGACTTGATTCTGATGGCAGTCCTGCACTGTCCGGATCAAACACACCAAGAAAATCTCTGGCAGGCAAGCAGGCAACACCACCAGCAACGACGACACTGGAACATATGGATAGCAGTGTATCACCCAGTCAGGATCAACCCACAATAGACGCCAGTAACGAAACTGTTATAGCAAATGAAAGAGACAAAGAGAACAAGAATTTGGTTACTGTAGAATTTCCAAGTAATGGACAAAATCCTTCAAACAATGTTACTGAAACTGAGTCTGACATTAGAAATGAGGATCCTACAAATCCGTCGGCTGTGAACGTCGAGGACAATGAAATATCAGAGCAGATTGTAGCTACTGAAGATGTGGAGTCCAGTGCCACTAGTTTGCCAAAATTAAAGGAAGGTGTTCCTTCACCGTTAAATATTCCTCAAAACGATGATATAGTGAACGGATCAGAAAGCATAGAAGATATTTCTGGCGGCATTAAGGACCAAGAGGGGAGCCCTACAGGAACCATATTGAAGCCTGCTGGTGATTCACAAGAGAGAACAGAAGGTGAGAGAACAGTTTTTGAGCACGCACCAGATAAAACACACAGCGAAAACAATTCACATGACCAAAGTGACACAATGCTAAACGAAAACATTAAAACAGCACTTATGGATAGAACAGATATTGCATTAACAAATGATCAGATAGGAAGCCGGTCCACTTTGGGCAATGACATTAATAACAATGGCTCAGATATTACAGATGAGAGCTTAGCACAAGATAGCAAGGACAGACAGTCAGAGATTCGAAATAGTATTATTATTGTCCAAAGTGACGAGGAAGGCATAGATGGAGTATCTGTTCAAGTCATAGAATATTCTGGCGGTAACAAGGGTGTGGTTTCTTTAAGAACAGATTCGTATGCCCCTGCTCGCACAGATTCTACGAATGCCGTGGATAAACTAGACACTGATTCAAAGGATCTCATTTCAGAAACTAACAAGAATGGCCAATATTCTGGAGCTGGTGAACACAAAATGAGTCCTGAAGGAAAACAGACCAGTGTTTTCGCAACTTCTGATTCAGATGCCATGGCAAAGATTTCTCAGGCCTCTGCCAGTGCTCCAGGTGCAGATATTAAGGAAATACCAGTAGTAGACCAAACAGAACTCGCTGACTCTAGAGTTGGACAAAACAAGGAAAAGAATATGAACAGAAAACTATCAGTGGATGATTCAACATATGCAACACTTCAGTATAAGAAACCCATGACAGAGTACGTCACACATGTTCAAGCACAGGACACAATATCACCTATTTTGTCAACCTCAATTAAAGATGGCAAAGACAAATCGAAACTAGTAACCAGATTTCTTGTCGCGGATTCCTCTGAGGATAACAGTGAGAAGGAAAATATTACCTCACCAGTGGAACCGATTTCTAAAACTGGTATTATGGGTGTTGTGAATGTTCCCCAGTCTGATACAGTCGACGTGACACGGGATGTAGAGATTAAAACAACTGAACAGGACACACAGACCAAAAGAAAAGTGCAATTGGTTGTTCCCGATCCTGAACCTGAAACTGAAAATAAATTAAACATTCAACAGAAACAAAGCAACCTACTCCACCCTGTATACAAAGAACCCAGCAAGTCTCCTGTCTATCAAACTAAAGTGAAAAAATCTCCTAAGCATGACACGCCAAGCACAAAGATACTATATAAACCACAGTTTTCTTTGCAGATGAGGGAGCATTCGAAAGTGGGATCGACGTGGGCTGCTCGACCCGGTTATCTCAGAAGTAGAACAGAAAAGGAGATGGCTGTAAGAAGAAGCAAAAGTGAGGGAGTGATACTGAGGAGGCCGTCAGTAATACCGAGGGTAAGGTCAGCTAGCACTGCAAAGGTTTATAAACAGAAACTGACGAGAAAGAAGTCTACGCACACCCCTCGGACACCAATGATGCATGCTTTTGGAACACACAGAACGGAAAAGCTGAAATCTGTTACTCCACGATCCTTGGGTGATAGTACCCCAGCTCTAACTTCAAGACAGAAGACACAGACATCGCTAAGATCACGATCAGAGGTTGAAGGAACACTAAGTATTACCCCACGACAGAAAACACAGACGTCGTTAACATCAGCTAAACACGGCGTTCTAACACCGATCCATATGCAACGCGAGAGAACTCAAACGTCGATTGCAGCTTTGGTTAAGGCTTATGAAACACCACTAATGACACCACGGCAGAAGACACAAACTTCCATAGAATCCATAAAACAGGATTTTGAAACAAGGCAGAAAACACAAACTTCATTAACATCTAGACGACAAGCATTCGCAACGCCCACCCAGACTGAACGATAGAAAACTCAAGCATCAATAAGACTAGATGCACAGGATTCTGAAACGACAACAGGGGATGTACCGCAACAGGTTGAAACGTCCACCACACACAGATTAACAGCAATTCCCAAACAAAGACTGAGTGGACCAAAGAAGGACCTGTCTCCAAGAACAGCACATAGAGGATATGAGAGAGGCACACATGTGACGAAGCACACTGGAACACTGAAACCTATAGACACGGGAAAGGAGAGTGAAAGACAAAGAAGTGAAGACAGACTTACGAAAGAGGATCTGGAAAAAGAGAGACGCTTGGCCCAAGTGAAGGCTAAACAAACATACATGGCGCTTAGTAAACCAGGTTTTCAGGTTCCACCGACGATGAAGTTGTATCAAAAACTGCAGAATATCCGACAGAAAGACACGTCACCACGGAGCCAAGGACTCAAGGATAAGGGTAAAGGTCCAGATGAACCCAGCTACCGTAAAATGTCCATCAGTAAACAAAAACAAATGTCTGACACTGGGAAAACTGTCATGAGAAGACCATCCCTAGAAAAACCAATATTTCTGGACAAATTTTATTCAGCTGCAAAATCGCCATCTAGAAGTGAACATCAATCTCCTAGAACCGACTATATCGTGTTGGGAACCCCAAGGCTTGAAGAAAGATCATATTCATTTACAACAGTGGCAAGTCGTTCACGTTCCAACAGCCAGTCGGAATCACCAGGCAGAAGTCGTATCTCACCGAGAAGGGGTAGTATTGGCACAGGAATGCCCAAATCCAAACAAAAAGTCGCCAAAAGCAAGCTACGCTCGGAGAAAGATTTCCAGCTCGATTTAGATCATATCGCCAAACTTGAGACTGAAAATACTGACGAATTCTTTGACAGACTTGACCAGATTAAAGAAGAAACGATGAAGTATGAGATGAACAAAATGAAACAAGAAGTGGTCATGGCCGAACGTGAGTCTAATGAACAGAACACAGAAAAAGAAATAGATCAGGAGTCTAGTGATGGCAGGAGTTCACGAAAATCTAGATATGAAGAATTTGTTGAAATGAAGAGAGATGTCTCTGTACGTCCCGACAAACAACAGAAGAAATCCACGGACTCCGATTTAGACAAGGTTGAACCGATCACACCAAGAAGCCCACCAGAGGACCTTAGTAGGGAACATGATGTTAACAAGAATAAAGCTGAAATTGATAAAGTTGGAACTGCACAAAAGATAACGAAAGAGATGACTGACAATGTATCGAAGAAAGAGGTAGACAAAAAGGAGGGTCAGAAAGTGAAGGGTCCTGACGTTTTAGATGAATCTGGTCGAAAGAGAACTGAAATGTTGGTTGTTACTAAGATCGATTATCACCAAGAAGTTGATATTCCTGGTGATGCTGAAGGAAAAACAAGACGTACAACAGAATCACCCAGTGAAGGCAGACTTTCCAGAAAATTACAGCCGGAATCGATGAAAGTCACAGATGATGTGAAACTAAGTAGAGATGAAGAAAGTCAGTTGGCGTTGGTTACATCTGATGCTAAAGCAGCTCCAGGCGTGCTATCTAAACAACCAGTATCTACAGATGATCCTGATTCTGAAAAAGTAACAGGATTAGCAGAGAAGACTACAAAGGACAGAGATCGTACTGATGTAACAGAACAACAAGACGAACTAGACGCAAAACCTCAAGTTGATGTTGATGACAAAACATCACAGAAAGAATACACTACTTCTGAGCAGAACTATCCGAAAGATGGCATTCGTGATGTGTCTGTGACAAAACCAGATACAGAAGAAACTCCAACCAGTGCTATAAAGCAAGATGAAGTGAAAATATCCACAACTGATACTGAAATAACAGAAAATACTGAAATGTCAAACATCCATGTAAATCAGATGGGAAGTGAAGGTATCTCTGAAAGTTCTTTTGTTGAAGATGGTAAGAGTGATGAGTCTGAACAAGAGAGGACTGAAATTATACAGGAAACAACTAAAATTGATAACAGCACACCCATCCCAGCAGAAGCTGCTCTTCGGTCTACAGAATCTGACCATGTTAACAGAACATCACCAGATCATGCTGTAGCTGCTGCTAGTGTGGATGTTACAGACACCTCTGCTAATTTTGTTGATGGGCAAATGGACAAAGTAATAGACGATGACAGCCAGTCAGAGGTGAAAGCAGCTGTGGAGATGGTATTGCCTGTAGATACAAATGGAGATGTAAAGAAGCAACCTCGTATGGATGATCTCAAAGAAAAGACGCTAACATCTATGGAAGAAACAACAGCAGAAGCTACCGGTATTGCTGCTGTTGAAAATGCTCAAGAACCAGACGATGTCACTAAAGAGAAAACTGTTGAAGCAGCATCAGATGATCTGACAGAAGATGCAGTAAAGTCTGCAGACGAAACAACTACAGAAACTACCAATATAGGTGATGTTGAAACTGCTGGAAAACCAGGTGATTCTGTTACTAAAGAAACAACAGAAATAGTTGGTCGTGCAGAAAGAGCTGTGGATATGGATTCTTCCTCTACACGTGCTCTTGGTGAACAAGACGAAAAGAAAATATCTGAATTGATGGTAGAGGGACAGCCTAAACTCGTGACAGATAAAACAGAACCGAAGGAAGTAATTTCTACAGATATTGTTGATCACGGGACACTTGCAACTGCTGATGAAACACCAGAGGGGAAGACCCCTAAGAAAGCTAGCGAACAAACACCTGATGCTGATGCTGAAACTGTTACAACTGCTGCTATTGTTGCTGTGACTGCTGCTGCTGTTGTTGTGACTACTGATGCTGATGATAAAACAACAGTACAATTAAGTGAATCACAAGATATCATAAATGACGATGCTGAGATTGAAAAACAGTTACAGGAGACGCGCGAAGACACTAAAACACCCAAAGCTGTTAAGACTAAACCCAAAGCCACAAAGAAGATTACACCAAAGAAGAAAATGAAGAAGTCGAAGAAAGAAGACATAACAAAGAACGATAATGGGGTAGTGGTTTTGGATGCACCTGATGCAACTGAAGACAATTTAGCAACTGATGATGAAATACCTGCGGACAATTTAACGAGTGGTGATAACACAATTGTGGTGGACAAATTAGCAACTGACGATAAATCAATTGTGGATGAAACTTTAGCAAGTGGTGATAAAACAATTGTGAATGACAATTTGGCAACTGACGATAAATCAATTGTGGATGAAACTTTAGCAAGTGGTGATAAAACAATTGTGAATGACAATTTGGCGAGTGATGATAAAACTGTTGTGGAGGACAATTTGGCGAGTGATGATAAAACTGTTGTGAATGACAATTTGGCGAGTGATGATAAAACTGTTGTGAATGACAATTTGGCGAGTGATGATAAAACTGTTGTGGAGGCCAATTTGGCGAGTGATGATAAAACTGTTGTGGAGGCCAATTTGGCGAGTGATGATAAAACTCTTGTGAATGACAATTTGGCGAGTGATGATAAGACTCTAGAGGAGGACAAGTTAGCGACGGGCGAATCTGTGAAAGAGATTTCTAAAGCAGTAGATGAAGGCCAAGATCAAAATGTAGATCAACTTGATGAAAAGATTGTACCTGAAGACGAAGAGGACAAAAGAAAACAAATGCTAGATTCAGAAGAAACAAAAGAGAAGGATGAAAAGGAAGCATTGCCTGTGAAACCAAAACGCAAAGACAAGCCCGTACATATCCCTAGAGGAGAGGCAAAGTTTGAGAAAAGCGATGGAAGACAGACACGGAGGTGGGGCAGAAAGGAGTTTGTTGATGTAGTGGAACTTACTGTGTTGGCTAACAAAGGTTCAGATGAAGAAACTGTTGCAGATCAGAAGGAAAAGAAACCAAGTCAAGAACAACACCACGTTCGTAAACACCGTCAGCATAAACATAGACCGCAGCAGTTGGATGAAGACAGGACAGTTGTAGAAGGTGCCGAAACAGATGCTAGATACTCCAAAGAAAGGTCTAAGGAAAATTGGAGTAAACTCCAAGGATTGGATTATTATACTATAAAGAGCATATATAAAGAAAAACCCATTTCAGGTGGTAGAGCAGATGGGGAGACAGACAATATCGTGGTTTTACAAGAGAAAGAGAAAACACAACGACGATCCAGGAGAGATAAAAGCAATAGGAGCAGAACTCGGGAATTAGAGAAAATGGCATTAGGCAGTGAACATGCAAACACTGGTACGGAACTACATTTACCTGCAATTGTACTAGATAAAGAAAGTCGTAAAAGTCATAGAAAGTCTAGACGTTCCAAGAAGGAGACCATCTCCGAAGAACAAGATCCGGATAATATCGAAGGAGCTGACGGCTCTGTGGAGACAAGGCGTGAACGAAAGCACAGGAAGTCAAGACATTCAAGAAAGGAACAAGATGGTGTTAGTGGAGAAAGGATTCCTATCCCAGAATCAAAACAGTCAGATGAGGCAGGAGATGCTGAGAAGACTGAGCATGAGAGACACAGAGAAACTAGAAGAAGAAGACGAAATGCTAGCAGAGAACTCCAAGAAACAAAAGCAGAGGTTGAAGAATCTGGTGCTATTCCTTTACTAGACGAGGAGTACGAGAGAAGAAAACAAAGAAAATCTAAACACAGACATAGAGATGGCAGCAAAGGAAATGAATCTGTACCAGGAACCCTGGATGATCAGAAAGCAACCACAAGTCAGAGGAACACTCAACCTGAACTGATAGATGAGAAATGGTATGAGGTAAAAAGCCATGTAGTATCCAAGCATTCGAGACGAGAACGAAGTAATGCAAGCAGAGACTCACAAAACGATGACAAAAAAGAAAAGATGGACGAATTGTTAATTGATGGACAACGAGAAAAGAGGAATAGAAGGTCTAGACATTCGAGAACTGAGAGACGCAATGCCAGCAGGGGAATTACCACTGATCCACAGAGTGATAGTGACCAAGAAGCAATAGACGGGACATCAACAGACAGACAACACGAGAGAAGGCATAGGAAGTCTAGGCATTCCACAACCGATAGGAGTAATGCTAGCAAAGAAAGACTTATAATTTCACAAAACGGCGATGAGCAGGAAGTAACCGATAACCTATCAACTGA
Organism: Pachydermia laevis; assembly: GCA_032355525.1. Classification (NCBI taxonomy): domain Eukaryota; kingdom Metazoa; phylum Mollusca; class Gastropoda; order Neomphalida; family Peltospiridae; genus Pachydermia; species Pachydermia laevis. The sequence continues at coordinate 10,933 of JAULBQ010407637.1, forward strand.
TAGACCACATGAGAGGAGACATAGAAGATCTAGACATTCCAGGAGCGAACGACCTAATGCCAGTGGAGACAGGATTCTTAATTCGCAAAACGGCGAAGAGCAGGAGAAGGTGGATAACTTATCAAGTGATAGGCAGCATGAACGACAACCAGAGAGGATTCATAGAAGATCAAGGCATTCCAGAAGCGACCAAAGGCATGCAAGCAGAGAACAGACTATCGACTCCTTAAATGATGAAACACAAGACAATATTGGTGATACATCCATAGATAAACGAGAAAGAAGGCATAGATCTAGACGTTCCAGAAAAGAGGACAGTAATGTAAGCAGAGAACAAGTTGTCGAATCGCTAAATGATGAAGCACAAGAAGATATTGGTGATACGTCCATAGATAAACGAGAAACAAGGCATAGATCTAGACGTTCCAAAAGAGATGACACAAATGCGAGCAGAGAAAAGACTAATGACTCCCTAAATGATAATGCGCAGGAAATTGTCGGTGAAGAATCCACTGATAGACAACGAGAAAGAAGACACCGAAGTTCTAGACGTTCCAGAGAAAAGACTATAGACTCCCTAAATGATAATGCGCAGGAAATTGTTGGTGAAGAATCCACTGATAAACAACAGGAACGAAGACACAGATCTAGACATCACAGAAGAGAGGACAGTAGTAACGTAAGCACAGAAAGGACTGTCGAATCTTTAGATGCTGCTGCGAAAGGAATTGATGGCGAAACATCAACTGATAAACAACGAGAAAGAAGACATAGGTCTAGACATTCCAGAAGAGATGACCAAAATGCCAGCAGAGAAAAGACTATTGATTCATTGAATGACGCCCAAGAACATGCCAGTGAAGAATCAATTGATAGACAACGAGAAAGAAGACACAGAAGGTCTAGACATTCCAGAGAAAAGACTAATGACTCATTAAATGACGCTCAAGAAAATATCGGTGTTGAATCCACTGAAAACCAACAAGAAAGAAGGCACAGACGATCACGACATTCCAGAAGGGAACATAGCAGTGCAAATCGAGAAAATATTCTACAATCTGAAGAACCAGATATTTCCCAAGAAAGGACAGACAGTATAGATGATAACAAGCTGGCTATCACTGACAGATACGATATTAGACACAGGCGATCCAGACACTCAAGGGGACGCAGTCATGCCAGTAGAGAGCTAAGCTCAGAAGACCTTGCAGCACACAGCATATTGGAAGTTACAGAAGATAATATAGAATCTGTTGGTGAAAAAGACCCTGATAGTAAGCCGAGCAGAAGATCCAGACATTCAAGACGGGGGCCCAGCAATGTCAGTCAGGAATATGCCATTATATCAGAGACAGTTGATGCTCAGGAAGAAATAGATAAAGATGATGGTGAAGTTGTTAATGATACGCAGTATGAGAAGACACAAACACGATCCAGTCAGTCTAAGCGAGGACATAGTAATGTAAGTACAGAATTAGTTTTTAGATCTAAATCACCAGACGTCAAGTTGGAACAAACACAAGACGTGGAGGAGGACGATGCTGTAGATTGCAGTGATAACGAACATCAACTTGGAAGAACTGAACACTCAGAAAAAGAACAAACTGATGCTAGTAAGGAGCCGGGATCAATTGCGACACAGACTGACGTTGAACAAGAGAGCCACCAGGAAGATGATGGCACTAAACCAGCCGGAAAGGAATCGAAGAAAAAACGGAAAAAGTCTAAGCGATCCAAAACAGCTAGTAGCAAAGGCTCTAGTCTCAAGAAAGAAAAACGAAAAATCTAGATTCCAAAGATGCTAGTTGAATTTATGTTAGAACAGATTAAAATAGTTGAGACATTCAAATAGAGAAGCTAGAAGATAATGTGGTCTTATAAATGAAACACAGCAATGAAATAACTCCCAGACACCTGTGTTTGAACACAATTGGTAAAGAGGAGAACCTTGCGAACTCTAGGCACTCCATAAAGGATTCTAGCAGAAATTGCCGTCACCGATGAAATCAGTATCAAACTGTAGGGTAAAGTCTGGTGACAGCTGATCTCAAAGAAGATGTTTAAAATAACCTTAACATTGAACAAGAGCTTAATCAACATTGATGAGACTAACGAACACACCACTCGATTGATCGATCCACATGGGAAGACAATACGTGGAGTAAATATTTAACCATCCAAGAAGAGACGCTTGAAGAACCCATACAAGGAAGCAGTCTCCAATCAACGAATCACCTTCATGAAATAGAACGCTCAATTTGTGTTTGGCATGAACTCCTTAAAGGAGCCTTCTGATATCCAGTGTGTTACTTCCAAATTCCGCACCACCATCACCCTCTCACATGCTGCCGGTCCCTGTTCCGGGTTGCCTGCACTCCCTTGTGCCTGTCAGATGGTTGTGAGAATCCAGCCTTCTGCATCCCACTCTTACCGCCTGACGTGGACTGAAGGGCTGGCTGGCTCTGGACGTGCACGTAAAACCTATTGACCTTGACCTCGACCTTGAATCGCTGTCTGTCTTCGGCACTTCATACTTTTCAATGCGATCTTCCCACTGGGTGTTTTCATATGCGTGTCTGCACTTTTTTTATGACTGTCAGGTCATAACCATCTTGAATGTGGATATAGGGTTCATTCCCCAATCGATTGGTAGCAAAATAATAGTTTTACATACCTGGGCCCAGATTTTCGAAGCTAATTTAGCGCTACGATATCATGAAACTATCGTAAATGATGACGTCAACAACGAAATGACGTAGTGACGTCATCAGTTACAACAGGTTTCCAAAATCATAGTGTTAAGAAAGCTTCGAAAATATAGGGCCTGGAGTAGACGATAATTTGTCAAATCAAAGTCAAAGGCCTTTATTTAAAGTCTCTATTAGCTGCCATTGTAAACATCCAGAGCGAAAACTGAGGTTTTGATACGTAACTATGTTTTTAAAACATGCAGATGCCTACACCAAATCGTCTGTTGTCATCTGATTAAAGTGTATCAATTGGACAACATAGTAACACACAGGCAGATGGAGTCTCTTTCGTGCCATTTCTAAGCCATATTGGCAAGGTTTCGGAGGATGGTTTGAGCTTTCTCTAAAGTCAACAGTTTAAAAATACATCGTTGTATTAACTGTTTCCTTTAATACTAACTTTAACTGATGAATAGTAAACTTACCCCCTTCACAGTCCATTCCTTGACATGGTGAGTGGGCTTGTATGTCTCAATGACCCATATAGCTATGCCAACGGGAGCTTTGGCTCCTGGTAGGAACAACCAAGCTGGATTGGTCAATGGGTATAGTCTAGACCGATAAGGGTGACGTAACCCTAACAGAAACCTCGTTTAGAAGCTAATGCCAACATGAAAACCTATTTCATTAAATATAAACTTAACTACTTGAGAATCTACCTTAAAGGACTAGAATATAATTAAGATATTTTAAGCAGCTAATCATTTAAAATGCATTTTATTTGGAAATTCATTCGATTCCTTATGTCTAAAAACAGATAAAAAGACTGTTAATTAATGTTTCTATCTTATCTACTTATCAAGCTAGGTGGCGGAATTTTTGGATTTAGCCTCCTAGCACAAATTGCTCAAAGGTGACAAGATGTCATCTGGCAGTTTCTGAATATGTATGGCCTAAACATCAATTATCAACACTAAAAAAACCTTTAGACTCCAAAACGAGGTCAAGCACAAATATAAGGACTATCTCTCTCTCTCTCCCTCTCTGTCTCTCTCCGTCTCTCTCCGTCTCTCTCCGTCTCTCTCCGTCTCTCTCCGTCTCTCTCCGTC
>JAULBQ010408747.1:0-14463 GCA_032355525.1 Pachydermia laevis
GCTGTTCTTTAAGTGGTGCTTCGGGTGATTTTGTCGCTACCGATTGTGGCAGTTGCTCGTAGTATCGATAAATCGGCCGGACACCTCCATTGGCGGCGTGCGGCCTGCGTTAATCGTAAAATATGGGTAAAGGATGGAATTTCGCGCAGCAGAATTTGCGAAGTTTTGTTCAGAATCTGGACGATGAAGATCAATGCATTGACCTCCTGAATTTGATGATATACAGGAACGCAAAGCGGTCCCGTTAAGCCGCTTTGAGCAGCGCACAAAATAAAGTCCCCGGCTTTGCCGGGGGTAGTTAATCCGATATTGAACCAAATGAAAGGAAAGCCTGGATGAAATACCGAATCAGCAAACTACTGTTAACGATCGTTGCTTCTGCTGTCGTATCAACGGTAGTCGCACAATCGACCGACAAGCCTTACTCACCAAATGCCGAACTCGATTACCCAACAAGGCTCCTGTTTGGTGAGACGCACTTGCACTCCGCGCTGTCGGCAGATGCAGGCGGTGGCGGAACAACATTGATGCCGCGTGACCTGTACCGTTTCGCGCGCGGGGAGCAAGTTACATCGAGTACGGGGCAGCCAGCGAAACTCAGTCGCCCATATGACTTTTTGGCACTGACAGAGCACACGGACGGTATGGGTTCCATTACGGATATTCTTGCCGGTGCGCCAAATGTTATGGCCGACGAGCAGGGTCGAAAATTCCACGAGGAATTCAGTGCGGGTGGAGAGCGAGCTCGGCAAGCGTCATACGACCTCATAAAGCAATTTTCCCAAGGCACGCTATCGCCAGTACTCAACTATCAGCCTGGGAACCCCGGCTATACCAAAACCTGGCAGGACCTGGTTCAGGCAGCCGAGGAATACAACGAGCCACATCGGTTCACCGCATTGATTGCCTACGAATGGACCTCCCTTGTCAAAGGCAACAACCTGCATCGCAATGTAATTTTTCGTGACGGGCCCGAGCGTGCGCTGCAAATGGAACCGATGACGATGACGCCGCCTGTCGGCAGCCCAAACCCGCGCGACCTGTGGAAATGGCTGCAAACTTATGAAGACACTACCGGCGGACAGATTCTGGCCATCCCGCACAATGGCAATCTGTCGAATGGCATCATGTTTCCGCTACAGGACGAGTTCGACAACGGTGCGCAGTTTGATCGGGACTACGCTGAAACGCGCCAGAAGTGGGAGCGCCTGGTTGAAGTTGGACAGACAAAAGGTGACAGCGAAACGCACCCTTTGTTGTCGCCTGAGGATGAGTTCGCCGACTATGAAAGTTGGGACTGGGCGAACCTGGATATGACGCAGAAGAAGACGCCCGATATGATGGCCGGCGAATATACACGCTCAGCGCTGAAGCGCGGTCTCAGCTTTCAGAACAGTCTTGGCGTGAATCCCTACAAGATGGGCTTTGTCGGCGGCTCGGATATGCATACCGGACTGACGACGCCGGACGACAACAACTTTTTCGGTGCCTTTGCCTGGATGGAGCCCAGCGCGACCCGGGCGACAATGTTGGCCAAAGAGAACAAGGATCTCGGCATATCATACAAGGGCTGGCAATACGCAACGCCCGGACCGACTGCTGTGTGGGCACACGCGAACACGCGCGCAGCAATTTTCGACGCGATGCAGAGGCGCGAAACATATGCAACCACAGGGCCGCGAATCAGGGTGAGATTCTTCGGCGGGTATGACTTTACGGATAACGACATAAAGCAACGAAACATCGCTGATGTGGGATACGAGAAGGGCGTCCCAATGGGCGCAGACCTCCCGCCCGCAGACGGTGGTGCGACACCGAGCTTTATCATCGCGGCACTGCGCGATCCTGATGGCGCCAACCTCGATCGCATCCAGGTGATCAAAGGATGGCTCGACAATAAAGACATCACCCATGAGAAAGTCTACGATGTTGCCTGGTCGGGCGAGCGAAAAATATCTCGCAAAGGCAAGCTACCGGCTGTCGGAGATACTGTTGACCTGAGTGTGCCGACCTGGACGAACACAATCGGGGCGTCGGAGCTTGCTGTACATTGGCAAGACCCGGATTTCGATTCCGCCCAAATGGCTTTCTATTATGTGAGAGTGCTGGAGATTCCGACGCCGCGCTGGACAGCGTATGATCAGGTTCGATACAACCTCGACTTGCCCGACGAGATCCCGCTGAAAACACAGGAACGGGCTTACACGTCACCAATCTGGTATTCACCGAAATGAAACAGTGTGCTTGAATTTCTAAATAGACATCGAAAATACGTGTGGACGGCGGTCGCGATCGCCGTTTACGCTTTACTCGGATTTTTTCTCGCGCCATGGCTGGTTCACAAGAATGCAGTCGACACAATCCGCGCAACCTACGATGCCGAGTTGCGTCTCGAAAAAGTTGAAATCAATCCATTCGTCATGAGTCTACGCGTGAGCGGCCTGGAGCTTGATGATCCTGCCGGTTCACCGGTTGCGCGTGTTGATACTATTTTTGTCAACTTTCAACTGAGCTCCTTGTTTCGCCGCGCCTGGACTTTCGACGAATTTCGCGTCTCGGCGCCGGAGATCTTCGTCGCACGTGATGATTCTGGCGACTTGAATCTTGCCTATTTGTTTGCGGAGAATGAAGAGCAGGCGCCAGATTCAGAGATAGAGCCTGCGGCATCGATGGCGCGGGTATTGATTTTCGACTTCATTATCGAAGAGTGCGCGATTAACTGGCACGACGAAGCACCCATTGACACTATCGAGACCCGCTTTGGCCCCATCAATATCGAGATACAGGAACTCAACACTCTGCCAAACCGCTCAGGCCAGCAGACCGTACTCATTACTACAGAGTCCACCGGCACACTGAGCTGGGCAGGAAGCCTGCAACTAAACCCTCTGAAATCAGCCGCGCATGCGTCAATTAAAGGGTCACATTTCCCGCTTTCTTCCGCTTATTTTCATCACGAAACCGGTTTCGATATTGTGGAGGGCAATGCCGATGTCGAACTCGATTACGCCATCGATACCCTGGCAGATGGCACCATCAGCGCTGCAGTCGACAATTTCAATCTGACCTTTAATGATGTCGTCGTCTACACATTTTCGGGCGCACTCGCAGTCGATGCGACCAGCGAAGACCGAGAGGTATTGAAACTTCCGGAGGTGCGCCTGACAGGCGCTCGGCTTCGCTGGCCGGAGAAGAGCCTGTCTGTCGAGTCGCTGGATATCGATGATGCCGTGGTTAGCATTTATCGTGATGAATCAGGGGTTCTCAATATAGAGCCGCCCGGCGCAGACACGGGTGCTACCGGTGATGAGGCTGAAGAGGCTACGGATACCGACGGCGGATGGCAGGTCTCGCTTCAACAATTCAATATTAATCATCTCGTACTGGATCTTGAGGATCACAGCGTAGAACCATTTGCTGACATCGGGATTGCTGATTTCAATTTGGGTGTTTCAGACTTAAGCAACGAGGCTGGCGCTGATTTGCCAACGTCTCTTGATTTGCAGGTTCGCACTGGCGGCACCTTGAAACTGGATGGTTCCGTCTCCGTATTACCCGAGATCAAGTTCGAACTTCAAGCCGTAATTGACAATATCGCACTCGCCGGAGCGCATCCTTATATCACGCCGCTCGCCGATGTGAACATGGAGTCCGGAGCGCTGAACCTCACAGGCAAGATAAGCGGATCAGGCGAAGAACCATTCGCGTTTGACGGTGATCTCGAAGTCATCAATTTTGAAATAACCGAAACCGACGAAGGCTCGCGCCTTGGCAGTTGGCAAAGTCTCAGTGCCAAAAACGTTGAGTTGAGTATCGCAGATAAGCAACTCGAAATTTCCGAGATCGTCCTGGACCATGCGTTTGGCGATATCGTAATTGCAGCGGATGGCAGCCTTAATCTCGGACGAATCGAGAAAGCAGATGCCACGAAGACAACAACCGACAATGAATCGAACGGCGATCCAATGGCTGTAACGGTTGGTCGCGTAGTGATAAACGATGCAGCCGCTGACTTTGCTGATTTCTCGTTGCCGTTGCCGTTTGCTGTGAGGATTGAAGACCTTAACGGCGACATGACCACAATTTCCACTCGCAGCAGCCAGCCATCCACTGTCTCGTTCGAGGGCAAGGTCGACGAACATGGTTTCGCTCGAGTAACGGGCGATATCACGCCACTGGACCCATCGGCCGATACGGATATTACGGTTATCTTTCAAAACGTGCCGATGCCGAAGTTCACGGCCTATACCGTGCCGTTTGCAGGCCGCGAAATAGCAAGCGGTAGTCTCGATCTAAGCCTCGGTTACCAGGTGACGAATAGCCAGCTTGTCGGAGAAAACAGCATCATCCTGCGTGATTTTGAATTAGGCGAAAAGGTACCGCACCCGGATGCGATGAGCCTGCCGTTGGGGCTCGCCGTGGCGTTGCTGAAGGATTCAGAAGGCAAGATTGACATCGATCTGCCGGTGCGCGGCGATCTCGACGATCCGGAATTCAGCTACGGTGGCGTGGTATTCAAGGCGCTGGGCACCCTGATAGTCAAGATTGTGGCATCGCCGTTTACCTTGCTTGGCAAGTTAATCGGAGTCGAGGCAAACGAACTCGAGTACATAAGTTTTCTTGACGGACGAGCGGACCTGACGCCGCCGGAACTCGAGAGAGCAGCACAACTGGCGCAAGCGCTGGTACTCAGGCCAGAACTCAAGCTCGAGATATCCGGTGTGGTTGATGAAGAGGCAGATGGGCTGGCGCTCCGAACCGAACAACTGGACGCAGAGGTCGAGAAGCGCATCGCCACCGCGGCAACATCGGGTAACGATGAAGAGATGTACGCGGAACAACAGCTATCAGTACTAGAGACCTTATATACAGAAAAACTGGCGATGGCCGATTCTGCTCTCGATACACAGGGCTTGCGTAAGCAGTTTACGACTGAAACCGTTGCCGAAGAAGGTGCCGCCCCTGTAGTTCATTTCGACAAACTGGCTTATGCACACGAGTTGCGTCTGCGACTGATTGACATTGAATATTTGCCCGATGCCGCTCTTGCAAGCCTCGCGAAGTTGCGCGCCGAAAACACCCGAGCTGCGATTCTCGAAAATGACGAGAGCCTTGCAAATCGCGTTGGCATCTTGGACGTTAAGAGTGTCGAGAAAAATTCCGGTGAAATGATAAAAATGAAGGTGACATTGGCCACAGGAGAGTAGCGTCGGGTTACCATGCTGACCACGAACTGCTCTGATGCCTTTTACGCCAACTCACATACTAGTCGCAATACCGATAACGCGCCGATGGGGATCGCCCGGCTTATTCACGGCACTCGCTATCGGCAGCATGATTCCGGATTGGCCGCTGTATTTTCCGATCGGACCTGGCTATCAACTTATGCACTCGTTGACAGGAATTTTCGTGGCATGCCTGCCCATGGGCCTGGCGGTTACCCTGCTTTTCCTCGCGACTGCCAGACGTCCCTTGTTTGAGTTGCTGCCACCCGGGCTGCAACAAAGACTGTCAGGGTATCTTGACTCATCACCGCTTCAGGGCATTTGCGGTATTGCTACGTTGGCGGTAGCTGTTTGCGTCGGTGCTGTTACGCACGTCATCTGGGACTCTTTCACCCATGAAGGTGCACGCGGAGTTGCGATGTTCCCGGCCTTGAACGATGTATGGATCACCGTATATGGTGTCAGGTTCGTCGGTTATATGGCATTGCAGCATGGATGTTCTCTCGTCGGCTTACCATTGATGGCTGTGCTTTATCTTCTTTGGTACCGGCGTGCCCAGTGCCACCCGGTGCCGGACTCGATTCTGTCACCCATCGCGCGATGGGCATGGATACTACTGCTTGTGGGCATGCCGCTGGCAACCCTGATCAGACATATCGCCGCCGTTCCACAGCTGTCTCTGCGGCCGATAATCATGGCGCTTTACTCTGCGGTCACAGAGGCCGGGTTTATGTTTGTCATTCTTGTCGCCTGTTTCAGTCTATTGTTTTATCCTGTAGCGAGATACAGGCAAGAACACAACGTATAAGATTGCGCCATATATTGATCGGAGATAGTCGCTATGTTCAGCAAGCTCCAGGAGTTGATTCACGCAGCCACCGGTATTGATCTCGGTGGTGGCGATGCGCCCGTCGATATCAATGCTCAAATAGCCGTTGCTTCGCTGCTGGTTGTTGCAGCAAAAAGCGACGGTCGTATAGACGGAGCGGAAACAGCGAGGATAGTGGAGGCACTGTGCGAACGTTTTTCGCTTACCCCTGTGGTTGCAGGTGACCTCATCAACCGGGCGCTTCAGGCGCCGGCAATGCAAGGTGACGCGGTTCGTCTTTATGCAGAATTGAACAAGCGGCTTTCGAGCAAACATAAAGAAGAGTTGATCTTAATGCTGCTGGAAGTCATTGCCGCCGATGGCGAAAAAGAAGCCGATGAAATGGCGTTGCTCGATGGCGCAGTAACAGCGCTAAAAATTTCAAGCGATCAACTCGGCAAAATTTATCAGCGCTATTTCGATGCTCGCAAAAAGAACAGACCATAGAGTGGACGGAGTCGATACCGAACGACTCGTGATTCGACAGTTGACTCTGAGAGATGATGAATTCATTGTTCGACTGCTAAACGAGAAATCATTTCTGCATTTTATCGGTGACAAACAAGTGCGAAATTGCGCGGATGCACGCAACTATTTGACCAACGGGCCGATGGCCAGTTATGCAGCACATGGCTATGGCCTGTTTCTGGTCAGCGAAAAATCCAGCGGTGCCCCTGTTGGCATGTGCGGATTGCTTCGACGAGATGGCCAGGAGCATCCCGATATCGGTTTCGCTTTTCTCGCGGCCTACCAGGCACGCGGCTACGGGCTTGAATCTGCGGCAGCCATTATGGACTTCGGGCACACGCAACTGAATATCGAGACTATCGTGGCATTCGTCTCCCCGGATAACAAACGCTCCATCCGATTGCTTGAGCGACTGGGCTTTGAATTTGCAGGCGAAGGAAGTCTTGAGGGAATCGACAAACCGCAAAGCCTCTACAGCAGCAGATCAAAATGAGGGTGCGTCATTTGGTGGCGGGATTCCTGCTTACGTTGATGGTCGTAACGTCCGTTGCGGCCGATGAGCTTCGTGACTTCACATCAGATGGGTGTAGTGCATTTCCGGACGGGACCTTCGAAGAAAAAGAACTGTGGCATTCCTGCTGCGTGGTGCACGATCTTGCGTACTGGGTTGGCGGTAGCGCAGACGATCGCGAAGTAGCCGATCGAGCGCTAAAAACCTGCGTTGAAGCCGTTGGCAAGCCGGCGATCGCCGGGCTGATGCTTGCCGGGGTTCGTGTCGGTGGAACACCGTGGTTGCCAACGCAGTTCCGATGGGCCTATGGTTGGCCTTACCTGCGCGGCTATAGACAAGTTTCAGAAGACGAAGCGGAGCAGGTAGAGCAAAAAATGCAGGCGGCTCTGGAGCTGGTCGAGGCACAACGCCGGACGCCGCGAGAAAATTGTAACTAGCTGTTTTATATAATAAAAAAAGCATAGAGAGATGAGCGAATGTCAACCCATACAGCAACCATCCGCTGGCAATGCGACGACAGTAACTTCGCAGACAACAACTACAGCCGCGGCCATGTCTGGGAGTTTGACGGTGGAGCCATCGTTGCGGCCTCGGCTGCGCCGGATGTGGTGCCGGCCCCAATGTCAGTAGCGGAAAATGTTGATCCTGAAGAAGCGTTCGTCGCCTCATTGTCCAGTTGTCACATGCTGTTTTTTCTTTCTATTGCAGCGAAGCGCGGCTATAGCATTGATGAATACGTCGATGACGCTGTCGGCGAAATGGCAAAAGATGACGAGGGCCGAATGTCTATAACCAAGGTAACGTTGCGGCCTCGTATCGCGTGGTCTGGTGATAAACGACCGACCGCAGAGCAGAAGGACAAAATACATCACCAATCTCACAGGTTCTGTTTCATCGCAAACTCCGTTAAGACGGAGATTGTGATCGAAGCGATTTCTTAAAAAGACCAATAAAGAGAGAACAAAACTCATGCATGAAGAAGTTAAACATCCGTGCGTACAGCACAAACTGGCGTTGATTCGTGCCGAAGATACCGGTCACAAAAAGTTTCGCGAACTCGCCACAGAGATCACGATGTTTCTTTGTTACGAGGCATTGAAAACAGTCCGCGTGAAGAAGGTGGACGTGCAGACGCCGGTTGCCAGAGCTCAGTGCTACAAAATCGACGAAGACCTGGTTGTAGTGCCTATTCTTCGCGCCGGCGTAGGCATGCTGGAGGGGATTCTCGGCTTGCTGCCGACAGCGAGAGTCGGTTTCCTGGGAATGTATCGCGATGAAGAAACCAAGCAACCGGTTGCCTACTACCAGAAACTGCCAGTGCAGACCAAGGATGCTCTATGTATTGTGATCGACCCGATGCTGGCAACCGGCGGCTCAACAGCGGCCGCAATCGATGTGTTGAAAGAATACGGTGCAAAAAATATCGTTGTTGTGTGCATCGTGACCTGCCCGGAAGGCATCGAAACAGTTGAAAAAGCGCACCCGGATGTAAAGATTTACACCGCGAGTATCGACAGTCATCTCAATGATAAGAAATACATCGTGCCAGGTTTGGGCGATGCCGGAGACAGGCTATTTGGCACTCGATAGGAGAGATATCGTGGCGGAAAACAAGACACAGAAAACGAAGGCCAGCGTAGCCGAATTTCTGAACGGCATCGCCGACAAGCAGCGGCGCGCAGAATGCAAAGCGGTTGCTAAAATGATGCGGGTAGTCACTGGCAAGAGCGCCAAAATGTGGGGTTCCAGCATCGTTGGATTCGGTACCTACGATTACAAGTATGCGAGTGGTCGGGAAGGCAGTTTCTTTCTGTGCGGATTCTCGCCAAGAGCGCAGAATCTGACTATTTATGTGATGTCCGGATTCAGCGAGCACAAGGCGCTGATGGCGAAGCTGGGCAAGCATTCAACCGGCAAATCCTGTCTGTACGTGAAGAGGCTGGATGACATAAATCCGAAACTTCTCCAATCATTGACCGAAAGTTCTGTAAAATACATGCGCAAGACCTACACCACTTATTGACGGACCGGCACAACATGATTGAAGACCTGATTAAACCAAGATTCAAAGGCGCGGAACTAATCATTGAGACATCCAATGAAACGGAAGTCTATGATTCGAAATACCTGGTTGCCGTGTTGCTGGTTTCTGTTGCCAAAAGTGACGGTCATATTTCTGAAGGTGAAACCGCTAAAATGCTGCAGCTGGTTGGTAGTCATTTTCAGTTGAAGAGTTCCGAGTCGCTTGAACTTCTCACGCGTGCGATGGCAAGTCTTGCCGAGAACCCGGATCTGACCAGCCTGTTGAAAGAGCTCAGTTCAGTTTTGACTTCAGCCGATAAGGAAGACGTCGCATTGATGCTGCTAAAAGTCGTCGCGGCCGACGGGCGGCAAGACGCTGAGGAAATGGATACCTTAAGCCAAGCTGCTGAAATTATTGATATTTCGCCGGAATCAATGCATCGTGCATTTGATCGATATTTCGACGATAAAAACACCTGACGTAACGCTCTGAAGCGCTTTATTAGCTTCGCAGCGATCGACTCAGGATTGCGGGGGCACTATGCGAAGTACAATTTTCAAGACAGTTGTTTTACCGGCATCAGCAGATACTCTGTACGACATGTACATGGATCCCGAAATTCATGGGTCATTCACTGGCGCGCCGGCGAAGATAAGTGATGAGCCCGGTTCGGCATTTGAGGCGTTCGGTGGTTTGTTACTAGGCACCATATTGCAGGTCATCAAGCCACGACTCATTGTTCAATCCTGGCGTTCGGTTAATTTTGCGGAAGAAGATCCGGACTCAACATTGATTATCTCATTCACACCGGAAGAAGATGGTGAGGGGCGCATTGATCTCGTACATCTGGACGTCCCGGAGGACGACTTCCAGGGCGTGTCCGGTGGCTGGGAATCGCGCTATTTCACGCCATGGCTGAGCTATCTGCAAGACCAGACATAAGACAGAGTCTTGACGCACAGCGCTGATTTTCGCGGTTTTTTTCTGATTACAGAACGAAAGCGACTATGGTGCATTGCGATCAAATGCGATCCTGTTTGCAGAATGTTTTTTCTGGCGTACCATACGCATTCGAACAATCTGCCCGGCATAAACACAGCGCTCTGCGCTGATTTTTTTCAGGCAGATGTAGAAATTTCTGCCGCCCGCCGGCAATAACAAGAGAAAGAGAAATATGTCAGAGCAAGTAGATGGAACCGTTAAGTGGTTCAATGATGAAAAGGGATTTGGTTTTATTGAGCGTGAAGATGGAAAAGACGTATTCGTTCATTTCAGCGTAATCACCGGAGACGGACGTAAGACTTTGCATGAAGGCCAGAAAGTGACCATGAGTGTCACTCAGGGCGACAAAGGCCCACAGGCCGAAAACGTTACTCCGCAGTAAGAAGTCAGTGCCGAATACAGATGCTGAGCAGGCGCTTGGCATTGTCGGCAGTCATGAAAGTGACCGAAAGCCTGAAGTGAGGCACTATGCTCACACTTCGGGCTTTTTTTGATTGGGCGATATGAAGTCAACGTTTCAAGATTTTCTCAAGATGGAATCGGCCAGTGGCATATTGCTGATGGTCGCGGCGGTCCTCGCCATGATCGTGGCAAATTCACCACTGGATCTTTACTACACGCAGTTTCTGAATATTCCCGTCGAGGTGCGTGTCGGCGACCTTGAGATCGCCAAGCCGCTGCTCTTGTGGGTCAACGACGGTTTAATGGCCGTTTTCTTTTTCCTGATCGGGCTCGAGCTGAAACGTGAAATCATGGACGGGGACTTAAAGGATCCGGCGAATGTAATGTTGCCGGCATTTGGTGCAGTCGGTGGCGTACTGGTGCCCGTCGGCATCTATCTTGTCTTTAACCACGGCGACACCGACATGCGAGGAGGTTGGGCGATACCTGCGGCGACCGATATCGCGTTTGCGCTTGCATTGCTGATGATGCTCGGCTCGAGAGTGCCGGCAGCACTCAAAGTTTTTCTCGTCTCGCTGGCTATTTTCGACGATCTCGCTGCGATCGTCATCATCGCTATTTTCTATACCAGCGAGCTATCGACCCGGGCACTGGTAACTACCGCAGTCTGTTTGATCATCCTGACCATCATGAAAAAACGCGGGGTGTCATCCGTTTCGCCCTACTTGTGGGTCGGACTTGTCATGTGGGTGTCCGTACTGAAGTCCGGGGTACACGCTACGCTTGCGGGTGTAGCACTCGCCGCTTTCATTCCACTCAAAGTGCCAGACCAGCCGGACCGTTCGCCGCTGCGCGAACTCGAACATGACCTGCATACGCTGGTCGCCTTCGCCATCTTGCCAATATTTGCGTTCGTTAATGCCGGCGTTTCGTTTCGCGGCGTGAGTTTTGAGGACCTGTTGCATCCTGTCCCGCTCGGCATAGCCGCAGGTCTTTTTGTTGGCAAACAGGTTGGCGTCTTTGGGTTTTGCTGGCTGGCAATAAAAGCAGGCGTCGCAAAGCTTCCAGCCGGGTCAAATTGGGGCAGCTTGTGGGGCGTGTCAATTTTATGTGGCGTCGGATTTACAATGAGTTTGTTTATAGGTTCGCTTGCGTTCGAGAATACGTCGTCTGACATACGAGAATTGTTCGATGAACGGCTGGGTATCATTCTTGGCTCGGTGATATCCGGGGCTGTCGGTTATTTCGTTTTGTCGCGCGTGCTGCCGAAACAATCTCCTCAGTGACCCAGCCGCCCGCCGCTAACAGGCAGCTTGTTCGCGCCCTGACATTGATTCCGGCGGGGGCTGTGATTCTCGCGAACATCATTGGCACTGGTGTGTTTGTAAAAGCACGAGTAATGACCTGCAATGTCGGCAGCCCCGAAATGGTTTTGATTGTGTGGCTTGTTGCAGGGCTACTGACGTTGGCAGGCGCACTGGTCTATGCGGAACTTGGCGCAATGATGCCTCGTACCGGAGGCGAATTTCACTTCCTTGAAGCAGCGTTCGGACGACGCTGGGCATTTCTCTACGGCTGGACCAAAACGATCGCACTCGGTGCTTCGGCGGCGGCGGTGGCTATCATTTTCGTTATCTTTATGAACGACCTTACGGGCAGCAGGCTGCCGCCGCTCGCTATTCAATTGCTTCCTGTTTTGGTCATTGCAGTCGCGACTGTCATTAACCTCGGCAGCGTGCATTCAAGCGGTCGAGTTGCCACTGTATTGACCGGGGTGAAGGTAGCACTTGTTCTGTTCGTTGCTCTGGGCGCATTTTGGCTTGCCGACGGCTCCTGGGGGAACTACTCACTGAACGGTGCGGCGGGAACATGCGAGGGTGTTCCTGATAGTGCAAGACTCGGCCTGAGGGGTTTCGGCGCGGCGATGCTCGGTGCACTTTGGGGCTATAACGGCTGGGCCATAATCGCGGCAGTCGGCGGTGAGATAAAAGACCCGGCACGAACACTGCCTCGCGCCCTTATTGGCGGGACGATAACGGTTATCGCACTATATATGCTTGTCAACGCAGCCTACTTTTACGTGTTAACGCCAGTCGAGGTGGCAAGCGTTGCAGAATCATCGTCCGTTGCAAGTGAGGCCGCATCGCGTTTCTTTGGCCCTGGCATTGCTGCCCTCATGTCCACGGGCCTGATGCTTTCGGCGTACGGAACGCTGCATACAACACTTCTTGCCGGCCCACGTATTCCTCTTGCGCTGGCGACGGCAGGCCTTCTGCCCGCCAGCCTTGCCATCATTTCAAGAACCGGCGTACCGGCGGTCGCCATCATTGCTGTGGGTGCGTGGTCAATCGTGCTGGCCGTATCAGGCACATTCGATATCCTGACGGACATTTACATCTTCGTACTCTGGGTATTTTACGGCCTGAATGGCGCTGCAGTATTCGTGTTGCGTCGAACAAGGCCGGACGCGGATCGACCGTACCGTGTTTGGGGCTACCCGTATGTGCCAGCCGTTTTTCTGCTGCTGACCGTCTACCTGCTGATCAATACAATGCTGGCAACACCGATAAGGGCGTTGGCAGGAATAGGGTTAATTATTGCCGGGCTACCGGTGTATGAATACTTCCGCAGCGGAGATCAGAATGGCGCAAATAGCGCAGGGTGATCAAGTTGGCGAATTGACGTTGCCGAACATCGACGGCAGCATGACCACTATGCCGCTCGACCAAGTCAAAGAGTTTGCGGAGGCTGGCATATAGATCCGAAATCGCAGCCAATATGATTTACAATGCGGCATGGATTCGTATAAAAACGAACCGTTCATAAAAATAATAACTACCACTACTAAAACAACTATCGGGGAAATTTTTGTGAAAAAGCCAATTCAATATGGACGTTTAATCGCGGCTGTCGTAATGGTCTCAATGGGTCTCGGAAGCGCAACGAGTGCCTTTGCCGGCGAAGAGACAGCAGAAACAAAAATCGCACGCGCCATGTCCGCAGCACCGGACAGCATTTCGGCGAAAGCAACAATCATGGACGTGGACGGCACGATTCTTCGCGAAGGATCCAACGGCTGGACCTGCCTGCCAGGAGTCGGACTCATCCCGGGCGACAAGCACCCTATGTGCAACGACGCTGTCTGGATGGGCTGGATGAAGGCCGCGGGAGAAGGTGTTCCATTCACGACCACTATTTTGGGTGTCTCTTACATGATGCAGGGCGACGCGATGGTGAACAATGACAATCCTGCCGCGACCGATCCGGAAGACGGTGGTGTCTGGATTCAGGAAGGGCCGCATCTGATGTTATTGCTTCCCTCGACCGACAACATGGAAGGCATGTCACGCGACCCATTCGGTGGCGGTCACTATGTCATGTGGGACAAGACGCCGATGGTTCACATCATGGTTCCGCTCGGCGATATTTAGTCTCAGCCAACAGGTCGAAGCGTCGCGGTATGAACTGCGCGTGCGAGCTCCTCACCGTCTTCGCTGAGGACGCTCGCATTGGTGAAAACGGTCGAGCGGCCAAGCCGATCGACACGCGCTTCGACAATTGCACGGGGACCGATTGGCACCGGTTTGAAGTAGGTAATGTGCAGGTCGAGCGTTGCCGGAAAATACTTTCCACCAGTTGCCGCGACCACTAGTGGTCCCATCGCATCGTCCAGAAATGACGCAACGATTCCACCCATGACCGTGCCACCGGGATTCGCGTATTCGGCCTTCGTTGGGAAAGATACTCGCAGCACCCCTTTGTCAGGATCGTGATGCTCGAATCGCGTCCCCAGGAACCTGGCAATCGGGGGAATCGGAAACTTCGGCAGGAAGCTGCCGGATTCCCAATCGTTCTTTGTTAACTGAATAGCGGCCATCTATTACCCCAAATAAACCAAAAGAAAAGGTGCCGGCGTAAATCAACACTCGGCAATCGCCCGCAGGGCGGGCTCTACAATTCTTAT
>JAULBQ010410969.1:0-14391 GCA_032355525.1 Pachydermia laevis
AGAAACTACAAAACGTCATTATAAACAATACGGAGAAAGATAGCCCATGTCGCTATCTTTAAAACTAAAATACAGCACAATACTAGCTACAGAGTGGAAACCTCAACACATTAGCCCTACAACACGAGCAACCAAGCCAATTTGCGAGTACCACATAACGTAATGCTTTTACGAATAGATTAGAACGGTAATCTCAAATTGTAACAAAGAAGCCAAAAACAGTCAGCCCAAGCTTGGCAATTTCTCTAAGCAAGGTATATTCGTTATCATCCATAAGTACCGCAGCTAAAATTGCAATAGATGCTGCTGGCAATAAAGCCAGCAATTTGAACCGCACCCCCGCCAGTTCTTTCCAGGCAGATACGGACTGCCCATAGACTGCCAGCCTTATGTCTTTTGCAGTTTCATCACCAATGCCTGTATCAACAATGGGATCATCACTCACTTTATAATGTCGACTTGTTTTTTCTATCATTTGATGGCTCCTGATAATAAGTCTAGCTATGCCTGACAACATCACAAAAAAACACCAGGCCTCTGTTTACTTTTATAGCAACTTAAGCGTTAGTCTAAATTAGTATAAGTAATATGATAAATCAGCGCCTTCTGTTTTACCATGTCCGGTTTTTTTATCATATTTTGTATCCGTTTTACGAAGTTTTTTTATTAACTTATTTGCAGTTGCATTAGCACTTCTCTCAAGCTTGTTGCAGCTTGAAACGGGTGATAACCCAAGAATACTTTCTTCGATTTTTTTTGCCGTTAACCTTGCATGTTTTGCATGTTGTTTTTCGTGCTTCAATAAAGAAGGGTACCACTTCCTCCATATTCTTTTTATGCGCCTGTTTCTATTCACTTTTGACAATCTCGGCATAGTATGAATTACGTTCACATTGACCGATACGGAGTTTATTTGACATTGACCTTCAACGGTTACCCAGGTGAAATTCCAGTTTATAGTTGAATCAGTGTATCCATGATAAATTTCACCGTTCTCAATAACCGGGCTTTTTTCGTTTAATTCAGATAAAAAATCGGATATGGATTCAGGATTAACGATGTAATAATTAAATTCAGTAACAGCTTCTGGATTTGCATTTATTGATGCAGCAGGAAACAGCATGCTCCACACCATGATTGAAATAACTGCTTTTTTAATAATTTTGTAGTTCACTATCAATATGCTGATTATTAATTAAAACTATTTTTTTTCACGTTTATTTGCGAAAAAAACTGATGAATGCGTAGCTCTGCTTATTTAAATTTTCCGGACTTACTGTTCATTATTCAAATTCACGCATCCGGCAACGGAGCATGCAGTGGCTCCGCAATCACATCTTTATAGCCCTGATAAACCAGTCATCATGAGACAGCAACAGGCTAATCATCAAGTATCGAAAGAAACGCCAGCATGTCTTCAATTTTGACATCACTAAATGATTTAAAAATATCTGCATCTCTAGGATCGTCGTGCAGTCTTTTGCCACTGCGAAATTTACTGATCTGCCGTATCAAATACAGACTGTTCTGACCTGATAGCTGCGGTATAGCGCTCATTTTATTCCCCTGTGCTTTTTCGCCATGGCAACCGGCACATTCTTTTTTATAAAAAGACTCGCCCTTTCTGATATCGCCCGGATAACGAGCGACATTAACAACACGGCCGCTTGCCTCAAGGCGTGCAAGCGCATCAAATTCCTTACTCTCATCAATAGGCGGTAACTGTGTTGGCAATTCAATCTGTGAAAGATATGCGGCAATCAGCAGCAAATCTTCTTCAGGTAATTCGCGCTCATTAGTATACGGAGCCATTGGTATATTCAACCTGTCCCTGGATTTAAATTGCCTTAGTTGCCTTGCCAGGTAGTTTGCATTCAAACCAGCCAGGCGAGGATATTCTCCGTTAAGCGTGCCTTCGCCAAATTCTCCATGACAACCGGCACAGGTTTCATTGATTTCTTCAGCATATTCCATATCCAGCTCCTGCCCACTTGCCGCCACCTGAATCTCTTTTTGCGGTAATTGATGTGTAATGCCCTTATGACAATCAATGCAGGTTCCCCCATTCTTACTCGCATCAGCATGTATCCGCGAAGCAAAACGCGCCTGATTTTCCAGTGCCATCACCGAAAACTGGTGGCAGTTACGGCATTCGCGTGAATCTGTTGATTTCATTGACTCCCATACGCGTGAAGCCAGCTCCTGGCGCTTCCTTTCAAATTTTTCCGGCGTATCAATCGAACCGACCATCCAGTGATAAAGTTCTTTTGAAGCCTGAATTTTTCGAATAACTTTTGGAATCCATTCTTTGGGTACATGACAGTCCGAACATATTGCCCTGACACCCGAGGCATTTACAAAATGCACGGAGTGCTTATAGTCCTGGTATACCGTTGATTCCATTTCATGGCATGAAATGCAAAATGGCAGGGTATTGGTCGCCTCCATAAACGTATTAAAACCGCCCCAGACAACAATGCCGAAAATAAAATAAAAAACGGCCACCAATAATGGTACATATATATTGAATATTTTTATTTGAGGAATTCTTTTTCGCATGTTCAGTCGACTTATACGGCATATTTTATCCGCAGTGATTATAAACAACCGTAAAATAAATTGACACAAAAAAAATAACTTTGTAGTCTTAAGTAAACGAATCAAACCGGGCCAGCAGCAGGTAATACACTGATAACGCTGCAAGCCCTCGTACAATAACAACCGTCAAAACTCAACGACTATGGACTGAAAGTCCATAGGTTGTTTCAGAACGATTAAAAATCGTTCTCTTTTACACTGGTATTGCAGAACTATCTATAGATATAACATATTTTTGTCATTCTGAACGATAGTGAAGGACCTTGAAGGGTAGCGTTAAGATCCTTCACTATCGTTCAGGATGACAGTAACTCACAAAAGTCTTGCACTGAAAGTGCATATTTTTTACTAGCGTCCCAGGATAATAAAAAATACTCGCAATTCAATCAGAGGGATTTTCTATAGAAAAACGCGCTACACCGGATACTGGCGATCCTAAAAAATGAAGCTGGTACATCTGATTAGATTATACAAGTGCCTCTCTCATCAGCAAGCTCGTAACATTCTAAAATAAGTCAATATCAATCAATAGCTTGTGATTTTCAGGCAATGTTTTCTTTAATTCTCCCGACCTCGCCCTTTTCCCCCTGTTAGGACACAGATAATGACACAGGGCAACGCTGTTTAAGTATCAATTACCATGGTTTTAATCGTATACTGATTGATGACAGATATGCCACCGCAATTTATTCCGGCTATCTGATGTACTAACATGGACGTTGCGCTATGCGTCACTCTGGTTTTACCGGTCATAAGAACTTATGCATTAACAGGTTAAGTCACTGCTGTCCCGTTAACGCAGTGACCAGCAGTGTGAAATTACAAAACTATGTCAGTATAAATCAAGCATGTGGCCGGTTCGAGGCATGAACTGGACGCTGACAGAAGAGAGAAAAACAACTGGTGGCCGTCACCTGAAATCAGGTTGATGAGCGGGGTGACACTTTATGATCCATGGAGCCCGAGTACTGTAAATAATCTGTGGCTAAAGCTCAAACAGGCGACCAATAAAACAACTCGGTCTTACTCTGGATAAAAAAGTCGCTGCTAAAGAAAGATCTATCTTTCGACGAAAAAATTAAATATAGAAAATTTCTGAGAAGATGAATAACAATCTGTGTATCGCAAGGTGCGGGCAAATTAATAAAATGCAATATCGGGTCTTATAAAAAAATGAATAGTCATGCAAACGGTGTTCACTGGAGTTTTTTGGCAATTAGTACCATCATGCTGATCTGGAATGTCATGGGTGCGATGAATTTCTTATGGCAAATTTCTGCCGATGCAAATTCACTCGCCTCACTTCCCGAGACGCATCGAGCAATTATTATTGATCGACCGATATGGGCCACTAGTGGTTTCGCAATAGGCGTTTTCGCCGGGGCTATTGGTTGCCTGCTGCTTTTGTTAAAAAAATCAGCAGCGTATTATCTGTTTATCGTTTCGCTACTTGGCATTGCCCTAACAATGATCCATACATTTATAATTGCCAGTACAGTTATAGACTTTAGCCCTCCTGAGATATTAGTAATGATTCTACTGCCTTTAATGGTAGCCGTATTTTTAGTCTGGTATTCAAAACTGGCAATGCGCAAAGGCTGGATCAACCAGATAAAGTAAAAATTTATTATTGCTGTCCATAATGGTACTAAGTTAAGCCCTATTTGCATTAATCAGGGACATGAAATGATACCAGTTCACTGGTGCCAGAAAACCACCACCTCTGACTCACTCCGTCACCACGATCATTCCGTTCATTTCATCATGCCTATCACCACAAAATATGTCGCAGAGGAAAGGGTAACGCCCGGCTTTCGCCGGGAATATTTCTATCATAACTGAACGACCGGGAAGGACATCAGCGCGCAGATCGAATTCTGGTATATAAAAACCATGGAGCCGATCCAGTGAGGTCAATGCCAGGATAACGGCCTCGCCCTTCTTTATTACAATATGAGAAGGGCTGTATTCAAACATCCGTGCAGTGATGTTAATCACTCTTTTATCTGCATCCTGCTGACCGAACAGGGAGAGCACCCAGCCAGCCAGTAGTACCGCGAACAACAGAGCAGGATGACGACTCGCCCTCACTGTCATTTCCTATGCTTTAATCAGGCTAAGTTCGTCAAGATCGAGAACCGCACCCGGCATGCCTGCTTCTATATTTCGCAGACCTAATCCCCGATAGGGGTGATCGGGATGCCAGGCAATTTTATGCTTTTTCTCCACCGAACCGGGCTCGGCCAATGGAAAAATCAGGGACTTAGCCGAATGGTGCGCAATATGCGCGGTCTGATGGTGGTGCTCCTGGTGAATATGCCCGTAAAACACGGTGACATTCTCATGCGGCATTAATAAGGCGATTGCTTTTGCACCGTCCCTTGTTGCCCAGCCCCACTGCGGGGCCAGATCAAACAGGGGGCGGTGAGTAAATACAACCACAGGGGCTTTTTTATCACGCTGGCGCAAGTCCTCAGCCAGCCAGGCAAGCTGGCCGCTTCCCAGACTTGCACGCGGGTCTGAAACATTGTCCAGCACAATAAAATGTATGCCTTTATGATCAAACGTATAATTCAGGTCGCCGAAAAATTCCTGGTAGGCCTTACCTGCATCCAGCGACGCATCGTGCTCACCCGGCATAAAGCGCACAGTCCGGGCCTTCAGTTTTCCGGCTATTTTCTGGAATTCTGCCAGTCGTTTGCGTCGTATACCGGGGTCATCCGTGGTATGGGTAAGGTCACCGGTAAAAACAACAAAATCCGGCTGCGGATCAAGCGCATTGACCAGTTCTATTGCTTTTGGCAGTGTGCCCTGTGGGTCTGCATTAAATTTCCGGTTATTAAAACCCCAATGGGTGTCTGAAAGCTGAACAAAATAAAACGCGTCCTGCTTGCCGGTTCTGGCAAAGGCAGTCGCGCCAAATAGCCCGGTAGAAAAAACGGCTCCGCCGACAGTTGTCAGTTTTATAAAATCACGTCGATTTAGTGGCATGGTATAGTCCTCATGGTAATTGCCTGAACTTTTCACTGCATTGCATCACAGCTATTAATACTAACCACTGGATCGCCGGTTTTATTCCCGGCACGCTATTTCATCACTACGGGAATAAAATCAGCTGCAAAAGCGTTACCCTCTAACAGGGGCTGGTTTTGCATCTTTGGAGGAAATATATTGTTTGGATTAAGCAAGCGCGAACGGTTTGAAAAACTGTTTCAACCGCATCTTGATGCAGCCTATAACCTGGCACGATACCTGTGTAGAAACTCATATGACGCTGAAGATATCGTGCAGGAGGCCTACTTAAGAGCCTATCGCGCATTTGATAATTATATCGAGAACAATAACCGGGCATGGATACTCAGCATCACCAGGAATACCAGCTACTCGTGGCTGCGAAAGCAAAATTTGAATTTTCATGTTTGTTTCGATGAAGAAACCGATAACAGAGAAGTGCTTGACGCATTGTCTGACACTCAATCACCTGAGCAGGTTTCTGAAAAAAACGGTGACCAGCAACGGGTACGGCAGGCAATAGAATCGCTGCCCGTCGAGTTCCGGGAGGTCGCTATTTTGCGCGAACTTGAGGGCTTGTCCTATAACGAGATCGGGCTAGTTCTTGATATACCCGGTGGCACCGTTATGTCACGCCTTGCCCGCGCACGAAATCGCCTGCGAGCACTGCTGGCAACCGCGACCGATGAGGAACAGTTATGAAATGCAGTGAAGTTCAAACCAGCCTGAGTGCCTATATAGACAGGGAATTAGTATCTGCTCAGGCGCAGCAGATAAACAGTCATTTACAAACCTGTTCTGCCTGTAGCGAGGCTCACCACGAGCTGGTCAATTTATCGGGCACGATTAAGTCCGCCAGGCTATACCAGTCGGCACCGGCACAGCTGAAAAAACGGCTGTCAGATGATTTGAAAAATATCGAAAACAGCCATGCGCTATGGCCGGGCATGCCTGCCCGCCTCGCCGGCAATCTCCCGGCTCTACTGCTGGGCATAGTGATGACCTGGGCGGCGATGAGCTATTTCAATACTCAGCAAACAGAGGACGATTATGTTCTCGCACTGGCATCCGCCCATATCCATTCACTGATGGTGGATCACCTGACCGATATTGCCTCCTCTGATTCGCATACGGTAAAGCCCTGGTTTCATGGGCGTTTGAATTTCTCACCACCGGTCTATGATTTGACCCAGCACGGCTATCCACTGCTCGGCGGCCGACTGGAATATCTGGCTGACAGCGCCACCGCCGCACTGGTGTATCGCCATCGCCAGCACACCATTAACCTGTTTGTTTCAGCCAGGGCAGTCGATAGCACACCCGTGGCTGCAAAGACTTATAAGGGATATAATATTATTAACTGGAATGATAAAAGCCTTTCCTACTGGCTGGTTTCTGATCTTAATCTTTCCGATCTTGAGAAGTTCAGAACCTTGTTAAATGAAAAGGTCACGGGCAAACTATCGCCAGAGCCCGAACCGGAACAGACACCAAAAGATGCGTCGAGCTGATGCCTGCAGCGTTTTTTCAGGCCCTGATGCAATATGCCAGAACATCTGCATGCAGAAAAAAATCAAAATGAACAAATTCAACAGCCCGGAGGTTGCGCAGATATTCAGCAACTATCCAGACCCTGTCCGCGTAAAAATGCTAGCCCTTCGACAACTGGTACTGGACACTGCATCAGGAAGTATCAGCGTCAACAATATTGAAGAAACCGTACGATGGGGAGAACCCGCTTATATTACAAAAAGCGGTAGCACTATCAGGATAGACTGGAAAAAATCAACACCTGAGCAGTACTACATCTACTTTCATTGCAGAACGAAACTGATCGATACGTTTAAACAGCTTTATAACGACAGCTTAAGTTTTGATGGTAACCGGGCCATCGTATTGACTATAAATAACCGCTTACCGGTTGATGAGTTGAAACATTGCATTTCGCTGTCTCTCACCTATCATACTATCAAGCATCTACCGATGCTGGGCGCCTGATAAAACAGGCCTCAGGCTGGTAAGAACCCCAACTGGTAAAAACCCCGGCATGGCCTGACAAAAGCACTCTTGACGCCAGGAATAATAATGTTCACATTTAATTCAAAGACACTATATTCATTGCTAACAGCGCTAGCACTGTTTGTTAGCGGCAATACGATGGCAGAAAATAATGCTGAGAAACAAAAAACCGTATATAAAGTCGGGTTTGACCGGTCAAAAAAACAGACCAATGCCATTAATAACCGCCAGGACAATACCAGCACTGCTGAAACGGATCAGCCGCAATTAAAAGTTTTATTTTTCACTCAAGGCCAGGCTTTAATAGTCGAACCCGATACTATTAAAAACACAAAACTGGAATTTGGCGATACAGCAAGCAGTCTGCAGACGAAAGTGACCGAGCTGGAAAATCAGGGGTTCAAATACATACTCTGTGAAAACCCCGAAGCGAAGTCTATCAACAGCAATAATCATGTCTATAACACCGATATCAAGCGCTCAACGACTGCTTCTGAATTAACGCGCTTGCGTACAATGGGGTATAAATGTATTGAGCACCCTGCTCATACAGACTCAACGACTATGGACTGAAAGTCCACAGGTGTTTCAGAATGATTAAAAATCGTTTTGATATGAAAAAACACTCTTTTAAACTAGCAATACTATATATTTCTGTCATCCTGAACGATAGTGAAGGATCTTGCCAGGCCATCTAATTGCACTTATAACGCAAGGTCCTTCCACTCCACTGCATTCCGCTCAGAATGACAAAATATCACTAAAGTGCATGATTTTTACCAGGGCACTACTGCCAATGAACAATAGAGTTCGCGTAATATATTAATATATCCCGTTCAGAAACTTTCATCCGGTACAGGTTATCTTTTTCTTCAACCAGGCCCCGGCCTCTCAGCGCCTCCAGCGCAGAGCCCAATACACTTTCAAGTGCGCTGGAAGAAATATCAATCGGTGCACCCGCTGCTTTCAATTGTGCTATACGTTGCGCACACTTTGTTTTCAGCTCCAGCTCGCTACACCATTGCTCCCTGCCTTTTATCAGTACTTCACTCATTAATGCCACAGGCATTACCGGCACCACCTGCGCAATTTTTTTCATAATAGAATCCGCCAGAGACTGGACTCGAGCAAACCTGTCTTCTTTATCCAGGGTACTGAAATCAACCTTGTTGGTTTCACAGAAATCTTTAGCCGAAACTGGCTCGCCAAAGTTTACGCTGGCATAACCGAAGCGCCGCCAGCGATTCTTTCTTGATAACATGGCATTTTTGAAGATAAAAGAAATCGTGGTTTTGATAACAAACCAGGCGCTTCTGTTTTTTGCACTTTTGTCCAGGCGGCGGATAAGGCTTCTGTCTTCTATTACACGGTCATAATTAATGCCGACGGGTATAAATACAATATCGCGGTCGCCATGGGGATGATAATCACGCAGCATATAATCAAGAAAGCCCAGACGAGGGTCACGCAATGCGCCATCTTTGGTTAAGCCGCCTTCAAGAAAAACGGCCTGGCACACACCTGCACGCGTCGACATATTTACATAACGCTCAAGCACTTTCCGGTAAAGAACATTGCCGGAATTACGGCGTACAAAAAACGCACCCATGGCTTTAATTAATGTTTGCAGCGGCCAGATTCTTGCCCACTCACCTACCGCATAGGACAGGGTGGTTTTTTCTGCGACTAGAAAGGAAACCAGAACATAATCCATATTACTGCGATGATTCATCACGAACACGACACTGGCGTTAGCATCACTTTCACTGATTTTATTATTGTCGTAAAAGCCGACGCGTATGCGATACACCAGCCGCGCCAGTTTTTTCGCCAGCCAGTAGCCTATCCGAAAATAAATATAGGCATTAAATGCAGGGATAATCTCGGAAGCATATTTATAGGCTTTCTGCTGCGCGATGGCATGTGGCATTTTATGCTCATCTGCATACTGCTTTATAGCATCAACCACTTTTTCATCAAAAACGAGCTGATCGATTAATGCCTGCCGGCGGGTAAACTGAATAGGACGTATCTCAATATCGAGGCGTGTATTAATTTCTTCAATGACACGATTAACCCGTCGTTTTAAATACCAGCGCATGCTGGGTAGTAATATTCTATCCAGCACCATGACGGCAGCGAAGACCACCAGCACGATGAACATCCAGTATGGCAGGGTAATTGTATCCATAATATTCGCTATATTACACAATCAACTGACAGAATGTTATATAAGCGTTAAGATTGATAATTCAGCTAAACGTAATTAAAGGTATAACAATGAGTAAGTACGATGTTTATGGCCTGGGCAACGCACTGGTCGATATGGAATTTGAAATCAATGATCAATTTTTACACGACAACGGTATCGACAAAGGCGTAATGACCCTGGTGGACGAAAACCAGCAGCATGAATTGATCGAACAACTCGATGCCTTTGAAGGCAATAAAGCCAGTGGCGGTTCGGCTGCCAATACACTGATTGCAGTCAGTTCGATGGGGGGCTCGTCCTATTATTCCTGCAAGGTGGCTGATGACGACCTCGGTCATTTTTATCTCGATGACCTTAAAACAGCGAATGTTGACTGCAATATGGACGGCAAACACAAAGGCGGCATTACCGGTAAATGCCTGGTTATGGTAACCCCGGATGCGGAGCGAACCATGCACACCTTTCTCGGTGTTTCATCGGAATTATCGCCATATGAAGTAAATGGAGAAGCCATTAAAAATTCTGACTTCTGTTATCTTGAAGGCTATCTGACAACATCAGAAAGCGGAAAAGCGGCCAATATTGAAGCCCGTAAAATTGCCGAAAGCAATCAGATTAACACCGCACTGACTTTTTCAGACCCCTTTGTGGTTGAGCATTTTCGTGACGGTTTTACCGAGACCATCGGTAACGGCATCGACCTGCTGTTCTGTAACGAAGCGGAGGCATTGAGTTACACCGATAAAAGCAGTGTTGATGAAGCGATTGACGTGATCAAAACCTTTGCTAAAACATTCGCCATTACTCTGGGTGCAGAAGGCGCTGTTGTTTATGATGGCACAGGTTTAATCAATATAAATGCTAACGCGGTAACAGCCATTGACAGCAATGGCGCCGGAGATTTGTTTGCCGGTGCTTTTATGTATGGCCTTACACACGGCAAAGACTATGAACAGGCAGGCATCCTTGCCAGCAAAGCGTCATCGATTATCGTCAGCCAGTTTGGGCCAAGACTGAAGCTGGAGCAATACAAATCCTTAAGTCAGGCAGCCTGATCCAGGGCACCTCTGAATAAGTTAACATGACTTCAGAGCCACTCACAGAGGTTTGCAGGTTCGACCTTTGTGAGTGGACTATGTTTTGATGCTTTCGCATACATGGTTAGCAAAGCCAGAACCGGCCTCTGCATAAACGTTAAAGACCGAATCCACGCCGGCTGCTTTCAGGCGATCCACACAGTCATCATGTTTTACTGCCGCCGCCAGCCGTCCCTGATACTTATTGCGTTTAATCATATCAACAGCAGCCAGCGCTTCGTTTACATTTGGCATATCGAGCAAAATTAATTTTACTGCGCCAGGCCTTAGCCGCTCCCAGAAGTCATAGTCCGTCGCATCACCAACAATGACTTTTCTTCCCTGCTCTAAATGCTTACTTACTACTGCCTGATCGTAATCGATACCCAGCAAATTTTCGCCATACCTCGACAGTAAGGTATCGTAGACACCTGTGCCAACCCGGCCCATGCCAAACACCAGCACCTGCGCATCTTCCGCATCAATGGGTTTATCGTCCGGCAAGCGCTCAATGCTCTCAAATTTATATAAATAGTTCTCTGCCAGTGCATACAAACTATGCGCCCGGGTATTGGCAAATGAAGCCACGGTAAACGTTATTGACAGGGCAAGTGCAATAATAACCAGCCACTCACCACTCATCCAGCCATTAGCGACACCAATAACACCGACGATAAGCCCGAATTCACTATAGTTTGAAAGCGATAAGCAGGCCAGAAAACTGGTGCGTGCGCGTAACTTAAACCGCGTAAACAGGCTGAAAAACAACCATGACTTGCCCAGCATTAGGACAGCAAGAACAACGGCTATCGCGACTGCTGCCACCGATGGTACGCCATTGAAACCAACTGCCAGAAAAAAGGCAACCAGGAACAGTTCTTTAAAGGCGAGAAGCGACTTCGCCAATTTTTCGGACTTCTTATTCCCTGCCAGTAAAACACCGATAAGCAGGGCACCGAGATCTGCTTTAACGCCGGCAAGCTCAAACAACTGGGCGCCGCCCAGGGCCAGTAACATACCGCATAATATCAGCAGCTCACCGTGGCCGGCCTGTTTTAATAACTTTAGCAGCAGCGGCCTTAACGGAATCAGTAAAAATAATAACAGCGCCCAGTAGGAAGGTACTTTGCCTGAAGCAGCCGTTAAAAATATAACCGCGAACAGGTCCTGCATAATCAGAACACCAATCGCAATTTTCCCATGCAGGGACGACATTTCACCCTGCTCATCCAGAACTTTAACCGCAAATACGGTACTGGAAAAACTAAGCGCAAAGGCAATCAATACCGATTCCGATACGGACAGCCCAACGAACTCACGCAAGCCGCTAAAACTCATGACAAAAATCAGGCCACCGAAAATCACAGTCGTCGCTGCCATATGCACCACCGACACTGCCCAGATCTCGGCACGCAATAAATCTTTTATATTCAGCTTTAAACCGATGCTGAACAGCAACAGGGTGACGCCAATGTCTGCCACAGCATTTAGTGTTTCACCGCTCTGCAGACCCAGGGCACTCAAGACAAAGCCGGCCGCGAGATAACCGACCATAGGCGGCATCGAAACCAGGGTCATCATCAGGCCAAAAACCAGGGCGAACAGTATCCAGCTTATATCTGAAAAATGTGTTGCTATTAAAAACAGGTCCATATTCTTTCTTCACCAGTACAATTCTAATGACAGCTCTGACAGGCCAGGAACATCATAGATTATCATTGCTGTTCCGTTAATGATGAGAGATATGAATGGCTGCCATGAAAAATAGCGTATCTCAACGATGGTAACGTTTTCAGTTTGACTTGTAAAAGTTAACCGGAGCGCTGTGATAAACTATATCAGAGATAATCCGGAGACTTTCCAATAAAAGTCTTGCTATACTCAATATATGTCACAGGTAAATCCGTTTACTGCAAAATCTGTTATTTACAGGATAATAAATGCCATCATATTGTTGATGTGCAGTGGCTTTATTATAACCAGTGCCGCGAACGATAATTACTATACCGAAACAAAACAGACACAGCCCAAACGCATTGAAGTCTATTCATTGAGCCAGAATTACTGGGATACCCAGTTGGGCGATACGTTAGGTGAAATTGCACTGCACCTGCTACCCAATAACCCGGCTAAACACGCAGCATTGATGCAGGATATCGTACACTTGAATCCGCAAGCATTTATCGGCGGCGATCCGGAAAAATTACTCGCCAATAAACGGCTCTGGCTACCGGGCTATATGAAACAGGCGGATTCTACCGTTAATCCGGCAACCACCACCGTTGAAATGTATTCCTGGGGCAATATAAAACGCCCTAAAAGCAACAATCCGCAGATAAACACAGATAAACACAGATAAAAGAAAAAAAGAATTATTGCTGAGAATATTTTTAAAGCACATAAAGCTTAATCTGTTGTCAATTTATTAAATACAGTTAGAGGTTTTTATCCGTATATCTGTTTCTATCTGTGGAAATCACAACAAACCCCGCTCAGCAAATGACACCACTTCATCGCCAATCACGAAATGATCCAGCACTCTGATATCAACCAGTGCCAGCGCTTCTTTTAACCGCCGGGTAATCTGTTCATCGGCGTGACTTGGCTCAGCCACGCCCGAGGGATGGTTATGCGCAAAAATAACTGCGGCGGCATTCACTTTTATCGCCAGCCGAACCACTTCACGCGGATAAACACTGGCACCATCAATCGTACCAAAGAACATTTTTTCAAAAGCGATAACACGATTACGATTATCCAGAAACAGACAGGCAAAAACTTCATGCGGGTAACTGGCCAGTTGCGCAGATAAAAACTGGCGGGTTTGCGCAGGACTGCACAAGGCATCGCCGCGCGATAACTGTTCAAGCAAATGACGCTTTGCCATTTCCATCACCGCCTGCAGCTGTGCGTATTTGGCACTGCCCAGTCCATGATGCTGGCAAAACTCGGTCTGGCTTGCCTGTAACAACGGTTTCAGGCCGCCAAAGTTGTCTAGTAATTGCCGCGCCAGATCCACAGCAGTCACCCCTTTGCAGCCAGTTCTGAGAAATATTGCCAGTAGTTCGGCATCGGACAGCGCTTGCGCACCTTTGTTGAGCAGTTTTTCGCGCGGCCTTTCAGCCAGCGGCCATTGAGATATTGCCATGATTCTTCCCTGTTGTGTTTGCACCAGCTGCGCAGGTGGCCGCCAGTATTCATCC
The DNA here is from genome assembly GCA_032355525.1 of Pachydermia laevis. NCBI lineage: Eukaryota > Metazoa > Mollusca > Gastropoda > Neomphalida > Peltospiridae > Pachydermia > Pachydermia laevis. Next base: position 14,121 of record JAULBQ010410969.1, read on the forward strand.
TTTAGTGACCGATACTAACGATAATCTGCCAGCAGTGCAAACCACCGCCCCAACATAGAACAGGGCGGTTCTGCTAAAATAGCGATAATGAGCACATTAAATAACAAACATATCGTTATCGGCATTACCGGCGGCATTGCTGCTTATAAAAGTGCCGACTTAAGCCGTCGACTTAAAGAGGCAGGTGCCGATGTGCGCATTGTGATGACTAATGCTGCCACCGAATTTGTCACCCCGCTGACCTTTCAGGCCTTGTCGGGTCACCCCGTGG
>JAULBQ010412079.1:0-14350 GCA_032355525.1 Pachydermia laevis
GGTGGGTTAGAATAGGGTGGGTTAGAATAGGGTGGGTTATGGTAGGTGTGGTGCGTTGAGATCAGGTAAGAGTGATCATAAATGGTAAGGTAAGGTAAGGTAAGGTAAGGTAAGGTAAGGTACGGTAAGGTAAGGTAAGGTAAGGTAAGGTAAGGTAAGGTAAGGTAAGGTAAGGTAAAGTAAAACACTTTATACAAACTTGTCTTTCAATCTATTGTCCAGGAGGTATCGAGTATCGTCTGGCGCCAGGATCTCACGACAGAGGTCGCGCTCAGGTGTTCTTTGAGGGGAAATGGGGCCTGATCTCCAGGCTGGATTTCGGCGAGAATGAAGCGTCGGTGTTCTGTCGGACCCTGGGGTACGTGGGCGGTGACGTCATGTACACGTCGAGCGTGAGGAGGACGTCGGAGGCGATCGTCATCTCGTACGTGAAGTGTCAGGGTAACGAGTCCGCCTTCCACCACTGCAAGGCCACGTGGGATCCGGAGAGGAACAGATACATCTCGTCGACGTTTGCCGCTTCTGTGGAATGCTTCAGAGCAGGTGAGTGGTGCACAGACATTGTTTTCCTTTAGTAACTGTAGAAGACCACCTTTATTGACGTGGTGACGTGGCTTATGTGAGAGGTGCAACGACTGAAATAATCCTTCATACAGTGCTGAAGTTAGAGGCAATTCACGGCATGGTTCACTCTAATATACCTCAATACCATGAAATAACAGCTATTATGACTACATTTCTGGACAATAGTGACACACTGATGATCTACAGAGACTGCTATCTTTAATAGTCACTGTCGGCCTCAAAATGTGGTCAAGGGAACGAAAAGAAGAAGACGACCATAGAAGACAATCCTACATGTTACATGGCTTTAAATTCATCTAGTGTTATACATGTAGTTAATAACAGACATAATAGTGCTGCGTCCTGCCCCAAATGTCGCCGTCCTTGCCGTTTATGTTGCTGGCCTTCCCTGGTTTTCGTTTGTGCGGTTTAATATAATCTTCAGTAAGTCTAGATACAGTTCCTATGTTTTATTGAGTTATATGGTAAGCAAATGATGTAAAAGTATATATTTCCCAAATGAAAACCACGAACAAATAGTATCAAAGACCTCTATCACCTGTAATGTTATACAACGTTTGCTGTTACTATTAGTAGTAATGTTAGTTAGTTTTGTTTCTGTACTACTTTTTGTGTGCTGGGCAACCAGAGTATATTTACATTATGCATATATACATGTACATATGGAAATACAGAAATTGCGCTACCATAACAATAGAGTGGCAATTATTTCATATCAATTTCATATTAAATCTATAATTGTATTCATGTTTATTTATCTGAGGTTATACTTAAAGTTAAAAATGTTTTATTATGCTAAATGACATATATTTATAGCACAGAATTGCAAATATACTAAAATAATATTCCAAGAATGAATCTATAATATTAATCCTTCAATGTGTCATGTATTGTCCGTTTCAGTTCGCTTGGATAAGGGGAAGAACGGCAGCAGTGGCATTGTCAAGGTGTATCACGATGGTCAGTGGGGTATAGTGTGTGCTGACAACTTTGACAACAACGCTGCAGGTAAAACAATATTTTATCCAGAAAGTACTATATGTATTGGCAAGACATTAAGACTGGATACATTTCTATATTGTCGGTCACTGATAAAACTATAGTCCGTCCCAGCGTTCCGAAAACGTGTGTTTTGTAAATAATTTAGTTTTACTTGACGTAAGAACAAAAACAGTAAATGCATTTTTGAAATCATCAAAATACACTATTTTTGTGTTGGATTGAAAACAATTAATGGTTCAGAAACTAATAAAAAGGTAACACCTACTTATTGTACGAAATTGGAACTCGTGATTTTAGAATTGACATCAGTTATACGCCATAGCTAGGGGAGATAACTATATTCTAGTTATTGTAATTATCTCCCTTAGATATAATGTATAGTTCTAAAATAATTTAGTTTTACTAGACGTAAGAAAAAAAGTCAATGGATTTTTTTTAATCATGAGTTCCAATTTCGTACAATAAGTAAGTGTTATCTTTTGATTAGTTTCTGAACCGTTAATTTGTTCAATCCAACACAGAAATATTGTATTTTGCTGATTTGAAAAATTATTTCACTAGTTTAATTACATGTCAAACTAAATTATTTACGAAAAACATGTTTTCGGAACGCTGGGATATTTGCGACCGGTATATTGGTGATTTTGCCGCCTGAAAGTTTTTGTAAAGATCTATTCAGATTCGTTCTTACAAATGTGTTGAATTAGAATATTGAATATGCATGCATTTTATAATGCTTCATGAGTGCATGCAACCACGGCTATATAATATGTATTCCACTGACTGTCGAGTGCAGGTTTGGGTTTACTAAGCTAGTCTTGGGAGTTGCAGTCCTCCTGAGGGCTGTGCAGAAGGGATGGGGTGTACTTTACAATGATCAATGACTCGAGTGCAGGTTTGGGTTTACTGAGCTAGTCTTGGGAGTTGCAGTCCTCCTGAAGGCTGTGCAGAAGGGATGGGGTGTACTTTACAATGATCAATGACTCGAGTGCAGGTTTGGGTTTACTCAGCTAGTCTTGGGAGTTGCAGTCGTCCTGATGGCTGTGCATAAGGGATGTGGAGTACTTTGGCGGATCTCCTTAAGGAGTGGGAGTTCCCCTGTAGACAAAGCGCCTATAAACGTTTAATTCATAAATAAATGTATAAGTTAGGTATCTGTATTGGAATTGATTATGCTGTATTAGATATGAGATTGGAATTGATCATAGACTGACGTTATATATGTGTAGGGCTAATGTCACGTGACCTGTATTTTTGGTCAATGACAGAATATAGAAATGTATCTACATACAGTGATTGTAGGATATTAGAGGCGGATCTAGCGGGCCAGGGGCCCAGGGCCCCCTAAATTTTGCAACATTTATAATTTTATTATACACTGATTTTCATTTTTCACGTTGGAGAATCCGAGGAACAACTAATAGTCAATGGGGCTCCCTAAATAGTCATTGAGTCCCCCCCCCCTAACTTGATGTTCTTGATCCGCCACTGAATATATGACGCTATTCATCAGGCCCTATATTTTCGAAGCCCTCTTAGCACTATGGGGTGAACAAATTCTCGTAAATGATTACGTCACAACGTCATTTGATTGTCGACGTCATCAGTTACGACGGTTTCTTGATCAGGTTCGAAAATCTGGGCCCTGGCTATTTAAAAATGTTTTTTTTAATTATTTAAGCTATTTTGTTACCATTTTACCGGACTTGCGTACCTTTTAAACCGGACACAAACGGAAAAGCATAACAAATGCATGTTATCTGTACCTGCCCCTTCATAGTTCATTCCTTGACTTAGTGAGGGGGCTTGTATGACCCAGAGAGCTATGCCAGCGTGGGCTTTGGCTTCTGTTAGGGACACCCAAGCTGGATTGGTCAATGGATATAGTCTAGACTGATATGGACTAACATAAATCTCGAGTGCTGAAGTCAGAGGTATTGATTCGCACGGCGCACTCTAATAGACCACAATGCTATGCAATAACAGCTATTATGACTACATTTCTGGACAACAGTGATATGATCGGTGCTCACTCGGTGATTATCTACAGAGGACTGTATCCTTCATAGTCATTGTTGGTCTCAACTTGTGGTCAAGCGAACGAAAAGAAGAAGACCCCTTTCCTAGAACGTCAGCCCAGAAAGTTGAGGTGTGTTGGATATAAGAACGAAAATAAAGTTAAAATAATAAAAAAAGAAATCTTCGTATAACAAAAATGCATTATTACCAATATGGTTCAACATATCTAGGTACGTATCAAAGTGATACGTCTTACTAGAAGTGTTACGTCCCACCTGACGTTACAAGCCATCATTATTACCCATACGGTTCAACATATCTAGGTACGTATCAAAGTGATACGTCTTACTAGAAGTGTTACATCCCACCCGACGTCACAAACTAGCATTTGACGTTATTGGATTTAAGCATGTACGCCCATATTCTGCATTGTTTATAATTATTTCCACGTTTAAAACATTATTATTTCGGTAATAAATAGAATATTAACATGTTTCCATTTCGTATCATGTTTCTGTCCCTTGTGAAATAATGTTCATTGTCAGTCGCTAAAGCTCGTGACAGTTGAACGTTATTTCACTCGGGACATGATACGAAATGGACGTTTCTTTAATTAGGAGATAACCATATGGACATTTTCTATTAACGGGCGTTATACTTCATTTGATACCGCAAATGTCATTTCTATTATCTGTGATTAGCTAATCTCATAAAATGTTTTGAGTTGCTTGGTCATGAATTGAATTCTAATTTTTTGGATCAGGACTTGCAATCTCCAGGTGAAGGATGAATTAGATATTGGAAGCCATTTTATTGATATAAAAAATATGCTGATATATTCTTGTGCATTGATCTTCTTCTTGTCGTTCGCTTGTTGACTACACATCAAGGCCATTAGTCCACATCAGTCTAGCCTCTACCCATTGACCAGTCCAACTTGGGTGTCCTTAACAAAAGTCAAAGTTCCTGCTAGCATAGCTCTCCGGGTCACTGAGACATAGGAGCCCCCTCACCACGTCAAGGAATGGACTATGAAGGGGGAAGCTTCTTTAATATCCTACAAATCTGAACCCGCTTTTCGTATTTTGAAGAGTATAGTTATTGATACAGAAAGGAAACTACGTACAAATGCGAAACGTTTAAGTATTTTAGCTTTGGGTCGGCAGAGATCATTCAATCATCTGTCGTCATGGTGAATTGAAAAGCATGGGCCACATCATGGGTGTTCGGGGCTACCTTGTGATTTCTAATCATTTTGCTACATCATTAGAAGCATATGCATACACACGTGTCGTGAATTAATCTGTGGCAACAATAATATTTTTAAACAAAACAAATAAAAGAATAATTTTAGAATTCAATAGATTGCTTTATTGGTCAGTAAGGTTTGGAATCATTTCCTGTAAACTCATGCACTGATCCAGTCGTAAAACGCGCCAACTCTTGCATATACACTTGGGTAAGTTGTCAAACAGTTTCCCCCACTGGAAATGCCCCAAGATGTAACTCCTGCGATTTTTCCTCCACAATTCATTGGTCCTCCGCTGTCACCCTGTTTGTCAAATATAAACAAATTAAAGAATTATAAGAAATATATAATAACCATTGTTTACATTTAGGGGAGACATAATGAATATAGTTATCTACCCTTGCAATGCAATAACAGATATCAGCAAAACATTTATGTTCATACGATGAGGTGTATTTGCTTGCCACTTATATGAATCATATTGTTTTTAATTTCAAAACCGTTAAATTTAATTCAGTCCAATTATGAACAAAATGTGCCCGTTTACAAGAGGCTGGAACGGAGTATACAGTACGTCATTATTTAGAACAGACGATTTGAACGACAACACCATATCTATGATCAAACTAAAAACAATATATCCACATTTTACAGTGAATTTAGTTTCGGATGTACCAACACTGCATAAGAGATCTTCGTAGAAGCAAAATAACCGTAATACAGACATACAATCAGACAGAAGTAGACAAACAGGAACCTGAACAACGACAAACAACGTGATATGTTATCAACAAGTGTATCTCGGCAAAAGGAAGAGTCAAACGGGCATTTTAGGCAACGTGGTAATTGCTTCATTGATTTAGTTTCAAGTGCCTATTATTCAGGACTGCCACTCTTAAGGCTATCAAATCACAGGACATAACACCAATCGTGCACTGTACACAGCAGGACTACCACATCCAAGACTGCACATGCCAGAGCTCTGTGGAACATACATGACTGTGATGGCATGCACCCATACATCACTACACTAGTGATGATATTGGGTGTCCGCGAAAGGTGTAAGCCTATTAAACTCATTACTATACTTTAGATACACACGTTGCAGGTGTATTTAGCAAGGCTTATGTGGTTAGAAAGGTCATATGAAGTTTCAGATCATGTAAAACAAAGGCTGGTGAGAGACTTGCTTGTTTTGCAAGGCAGATGGTCGGATACGTAACGTCCCAACGAATCAACGAACACGACTTACGTTGCACGATCCACCATCCTTTGCAGACGTCATGACACAGAGGTGCATGTTCTGGATGTCCACTCCCGAGATACTGGACATTTCTGATTCACATTCTGATTGGCTCAGACCTGTCGTGGTCACTTGCATCAAAGTATCTGGTAAAGTGTCGGTGGCTGCAGGAGATCAACAGAAAATTAGTGAGACTGAAAAACTATCAAAGGTTGTACATTGAAAGTCGTTAATAGCTCGTTCTGCAATTCTGTTTCTCGCTGTTGAATTGATGAAATTTGTTACAAAATATCTGAAGTATATTTAAAGGATATTTGTAGGTCACCTGCATACAACCGTCTGGTGGAACGCGGCTTGTTGTTGGATTAAAACATTTCATTAATTTGTCTCACACCCGCCTTTGGTGGCACTGTGGTCATGTCATCTGACTAAAGGCTGATAGGTACAGGGTATTTTAAAGGCACAATGGGTAAGTGTATGGGGACTACACCCTGTTCACTTTCCCTAACCACTAACAACTACAGTTAACTATTGCCCTTGACTTGCAGCCCATAAAGTTGAGGGGTGTGTCCAGGATAGCTTCCTTGAATTTAATTGGATATAAGGACGACAATGGAAATGAAATTAAGGTCTCTGAACAACTAGAGATTGCAGAAGATATAAAGTAGATTTAATATATCTGTAATACTGTGTAACGGATCTATGAGAAACATAGCTTTACTGGAGAAGTAAAACAGTTCATTAATTACTGTTCAAACTATTGTTATCTCCAAATTAAAACTGTATGTTTCGCTATCAGATACACTGACGTCTGGGGTACTGACAACACATATATTATATCGTACTCGCTGAACGTGTCTCCCCAATAGATTGAGATAACTATTAATGTTATAGGTGATATATTAATTACCGAAGAAATAGACCAATTATGATCACAAATTCAAACTCGTAGAAGTAAAAATGTTTATGAATCCGTAATTTAACCTATTAGTGGTATTTCGTTCGATAGCTATTGTTAATACGTGGCTCTCTCAAATGCATGTAGTTTTGGGCATGAACGTGAACAACAGTTATGAAATATTTGGACTGTAGGTAGGGATCGGAAATCAAAGTTTTTGATACTATGCAATCTGTCAGAATGCCGCTAGTCCACATGGTCACGTATTATCAACAAATAAAGCTTCATTTTCAGTATCATAAGCTGATCAGAATAGTTTATATATTTTTATTTGGAACCAAACGAAAATATTTTGAATCTAATGAAATTAAACTACCATTGCCTTCGATAATATTACTAAACGATATCTGATATTTTCCAAAACGCAATTATTTAATAAATCGTATTTATTCACGAGGGAAACATTGATAAATGCAAAAATAATAGTAATAAACATCGACACAAAGGGATTAGTACAGAAACATACAATATTTTGTATTAATATAGATAGATGTAGTCTGGGTCAGGTGATCGGTTCGTTAGGTGTACCTCGGCATATCATGAGGGAAGTCTTGGTGTGACACGAAGTGCAGGGTGATATGTCAAAGATAAGTTATACATTAAATGAGAAAATGAGTTACTGCACAGAGACCAGATGTGTGTTATAGTCAATTCATCATTTCTAATCCGAATTACAAAACCATATTCGTCATCAAAAATTGCATCTCTGCAGATTTGGGGGACAGGGATTTCAGGCAACAGCTTAATAAGTAGTTTCTTAGGGTTTGAAATCCAAGTGAATAACAGACATGTGTACTTACAGCCAGTACGTCCCCATCCGGTCAGAATGCAGCTGGTCCCAACGTAGTCGGGATCATCGCCTGTGGCAAGATCACCAACCTGGATCTTACTATTGCCAGTGTCAAACTTGGATGTCAAAACAAGGACAGCAACGTCGTTTGCAAACGTTCCTGATCCATCATTGTAATTTTCATGCTACAAAAAATAGTTATACAGTTTAAAGAGAGATTCTCTCTGACATTCGATCTGTCTAAATGTCTATGTTCATTGGCAGTCTCGGAATCAAGTTCTACTGTTTTAATTTTACTACAAATGTTAAGCTATTTGGCGATGATACCACATTAAAGTGAGCATGTCAATATGTCTATTGTTGGCCTGTCTGTCTGCCTGCCTGCCAGTCTGTCTGTCTGTCTGTCTGTCTGTCTGTCGGCCTGTCTGTCAAACTGTATCAACCAATCAATCAATTAATAATTTTGCCTGCCGCCTACCTCAATGTAATTCTATCTTGCCATCAATCTGTCTGATATTTTAGTCTATATGTCTATTGATCTGTCTGATAATCGATCCAAAAAACAAACCATCCATATATCCGGCAACCCATCATACTGTCATCTTGTCTATCTATCAATCGATTGCAATGTGACCGTTTCAAATATATAACAATGAAATTTAATGATTATTTGTTCTTGCAACCTTGTAACATTTAGTTTGAAATTTACCATGAGATAATTGATAATTTTCCAATTTAGTTGCAGTTTAGTTAATTACTCGCATGCCAACTAATTCGTAGACTATTGCACTTATAGCACTTTAAATCAATCAACAAAAGATTATGTTTTAATTGTTAAAATTACGTTGAAGCTTAATTGCTAAGGACTTGTAGGATATGACAACCGAATGCCAACAAATATATATCTTATACATATGAATTCTCAATGCTAGACAAAAACGTCTTTTGGAGAACGCTAAGCTTATACACCTGGACGTTCTTGATTTTAACATGGTCAAATGTTAAAGACGAAGCATATATCATCTATCAAAATCGTATATCTTCACAAGACAGATCCAACTGTGTTTCAGACAATATCTCGATTGCTTCCATTATCTACTATTAGGTATAGTGTCTTTAGAACTGCTACTCCCAAGCAGCTCAGTGGAACATACATGATTGTGATCGCATGTACCCATGAATCAAGGCAAAAGTGATGATATCAGGTCTTCACGATATCAGTTGGGCACATAACGACCACAGACTATAGTCGTCAAGTTATGTTTTCATAAACATTTTTATATGTACAAGAATACTCTCTAGGAACATGAAAATGCATATACATTAACAAACTAGGTAACAATTCAAGACGGCCTCAGAAAATCTTCAACAAAAAAAGTGTTAAAGCCTTAAAAAACTGTAATGGATTATATTATCCAAGGGTTCCTGGATTTCGAAAAACAAATATGGTAGACATGTTGAGGCCATGTCGAATTACGATGTAGCACTGTCTAAACTGTTTTCAGAAACAATCTATTTTTACATTGTACAATACTTTAGTATTTTAAGATTTATGGTGAACATTCTGTATATAGATTCTATGTGACGACTGTAAGATGATCTCATAAAGGGAGCCACCGGTGGGACAGCATATGCTCACATTTTGCAAACACCTGATATGATAACTATTACAGTGATTCGTGTGTGCATGAGGTCACAGTCAAATACATTCCACTGTGCTCTGATATGCGGTCTTGGAAGTGGCAGTCTTCTTGAGAACAGTACAGAAGGGATGTTATGCCCTGTGATTTGAATGCCTTGGGAGTGTTAGTTTTTCTAAAATCTTCACTTGATAGTGGATCTTGTAAGCAATCATGATATTGCCCCTTCGACTCTGTCATGTGCAGAAATACGATATGTTGTCGTTCAGATTCAGGAATCCTTGGGTGCAATATCACCCTGATCATACAACTTCGGTACCATAATAATATGTTGTTTAAAATCAACATTTGATGATAATGCCTAACATTTCTCAGAAGTTACGAAATATAGACACCAAAACTGGAACTGAAGGAATATTGCTCGTAATGAAGGGGAAATATTTCTTGTCTATATATCCTATCGCCAAATTGGACATCTAATTATGTTATCACTGAGTGAGGGAATCAAGCATTTCACATATATCAGTATCGGTATACTTCAGTCTTGTCTCACTTTCAGTCTATATACCGTTTCTAGATCCGTAGAAAATACATGTAGTTAAATATTTGAACCTCATATGTCATGTAACTGTCTTATGTCTGTCTGTATATATGCACGTCTGTATTTTTCTTTATTTGTATGCTTGTATGTCCATCTGTCTGTGTGACTGTCACTGTATCTATTATTAACTTACTATTTTTATGGACGAAATCTGTTTCAATGTACCCCCTGATGTACGACTTGTCGATCCCGCGTAAACAGAAAACAGACTTTCTCTGCAATGAAATGTTCATCAATTTAACACCTTGAAACACGTTTTGATTCTATAGTAATATATACTAGTGTTTTCATAAAATCTGTGCCATACGCTGCTCTTTTCTTACTTTGTATACATATCATGTTGATTTTTCTTGTATCGGTGAGTTTGTTTTTGTTTAGTTTTCTTGTTTGTTAAATGAAATAATAAAACGTTGAAGGATAGTTCTTCTCAAAGTTACACAATTCACCTGTCAACAGACGAACAGTGTACCTGTCAAAAGGCACATATTAAAAAATAAAATATTTTTACTTTGTTCATCAATGCAACATCTTAGTGATTAGACACTTGTAACAAAATAGTGTCAAGACATAAATGATGGTAAAGTAATTTATAAAAATATGCATTCACTAACATGTAGGACAGTATTGGTCGCTTTGAATGGAGATGGGTGAACATATATACATAGTCATGGATGAATGGAGATGGGTGAACAGATATACATAGTCATGGATGAATGGTTTGATGCACATATGGTCGGGATCTGAGGTGATGAGGTGGCAGAATCCAGCCTGTTCTCTGGACGTTGTCTATCTTTGTGTATTTTTCCTTTCCAACCAGTGCCCCACGACTTGTATACCAAAGCCTTTGGCATATACATATACTGTGATGTCTATGGCAAATTGCATATTCAGAAAAGTAACCCATCGTCTGTTGGCAACGCGTTTCATCTAAATATCGTTGTTATAAAAATAGGATTCGAACCTTATGCACCGGTTCGCATTACATTTGAAAGTACAGTTAACCGAGTACCCACCTCACATCCAAACAAATTAAAAACAAAAAGTAAATTAACAATTGTTAAGGAAATGTAATCAATTTATAAATTACAGCATGGCTAATGACGAACTAAAGAACTAATACTCACCCAGCACACATGTCGACCCAGTGAATACGAAATTAAAAACACTAAATGTAAATTTACAGGTTTCGAACCTGCAGCACCGATTCGCATGTCATTTGACAGTAAATTATTATTAAATCTTACACTCTTCCCTCAACGCAGTGAGCAGCAGTAAGGATCTTTTCCATTGACATAATGACGCATCCGCACGAGTGAGAACCGGAGTATCGCAGAGAACATTGGTATGGAAAATCAGCGATGTCAGCTGCAGATCCGCCGATGATATGGTTAGTCGGGCTGCACAGAGCCTGGGCTGGAGTGAAAGAGAGCAACTGGTAGGTGAAATATGTTATTTCCATAACAGCTGTTCAATCCACGATTATAGACAATAACATTAATATGGACTGTGGCATGTTTTGGGTGAAACGAAATAAACGAGAGACGAAAGTGAAGCAGCATTAGGAACTCAAACATTTATACATCTATAGGAACAGCAATAATAAATAAAAAAACAGCAGGAAGGGTATCGTTGGAGGTCAGCATAACGCTTGAAAATGTTGATTCCAGAATGTGATAATAAAGGCTTTAATAACAGTAACATGTATGGTGGCAGCGGACATCAGGTACCAACGTGTGTGTGTGTGTGTGGGGGGGGGGGGATACTGGTAAAGAATATAGGTGTATTCGGTTTATAAATAATAACCTGTCATATCTAAACAAGCTTTATATTAAATCATATTAAAACTAATTTCATTAAATTAAAAAATAATAATTCTGAACAAAATTTGCTATGCATATTTTAATTGAGCTGCAACATTTAGTAAATTGTATTGTGGGTGGACGTTGGAGTTTTGGAATCTGGCATTTAATGAAGAGTAAATTGCCATTGCTTTAAAGGAAATGTTTGAAAATATTTTTACTGACGTTTTAATTTGTTGTTTAATAGGATTAAGATGCAGGGGTTGGGATATTGAATTGGTGCATGTGATTACTGCTTGCTTCGTCTGCTACTAGCTTGGTTTTCATGTTTTAACTATTGTGAAGACGATGATTTGCAAGTTCTCAAAATAAAATATTGAATTTTTTAATTTTGTTTTATTAAATCAGATGCAAGCAGAGCTTGAATATGCAGAGTTAGAATATTTTATGTAGAGTACAATAACATGTACATTAAACCGTCATGGCTGGCTTCCGAATTTGAAAACGTATGGACGTAATAAATTATTTAAAAAGCAAACATTTTAATACATTTTGCTTACAAGATACACACATAATTAGATACTTACATACAAGCTCAATGGGGCTATACATGTAAATGCATATTTAATTAGCATAAGTCAAACGCTCGAAGGGTAGCATGTAGGTTTAATAACAATTTTGAATACGAAATATATGCAAGTAAAATGGATATACTGAAAACTTTATAATATTGATATAACAGTACAAGGCGAGATGATTACGCTTGTAACTGTATATCGAATGGACTAATAGTCCATCAGTAGAAACATCGACACAGTGAATATGAAATTAAAAACATCAAGTGTCAACTGGTAGGATTCGATCCTACTGCACCGATTCGCATGGCATTTGACAGTGACTCACCCCCAATGAATCGCCTAACCTAACTTCAATGAAAATGGAAGTCGATTAAGCGTAATGTCCTGCCAATTACTCGGTTCGAAGCACAGTTGTATACACTGTATTAGACAATGTGAATAGTAATAGAGCCAGTAGAACCGACAATAGTAGCAATGTAACTAGCACTTGATTTCAATCGTTTTCAGTTAAATTAAATTAAATATGTGTAAATCCTTATTATACTTGTCTAACACATTTATGTTCTCAACTTATGTAACTAGCACTTGATTTCAATCGTTTTCGGGTAAATTAAATTAAATATGTGTAAATCCTTATTATACTTGTCTAACACAATTATGTTCTTAAAACTTTGATTTTCCCACGTTAAATGTGGGCTATGAATCTGCGCTTGGCATTTTCAATTTCGTATACATATCTTCATAAAACTGAGTCCAAAAAGTTATGATAAAATTATGTTATTGTATATAACTGAATGGTCAAATAATTTTATCTAGCATTGAAAATATCTTGTTCAGCACAATTAAACGTTCTCACATAATAAGAATGGAAATTTTGTTTCTAACAGTGAACGCCGAAACAGAAAAAAAAACATTTATATGAAACCCGTAAGGGTAGCGACTTTTTGAAACACACGCAAATGAGGATAGAAATACATTGTATGTTCTATTTAAGCAACTGCGTGTGTTTCGCATAAAGTATAGTAATGTACAATTAAAAAGCGAGATAACTAAATTTGTATTTTGAGTTTTAAGAATGTATTACAACACATCGACTTCCCACTGATATAATTTTAATATTCAATGTATTTTTAATGAAGGTTTGTGTTATATTTTGTTAAAGAAATCGAAAGAAGTATCGTTTAAGTTAAACGTAATAAAGCAACAACAAGAGACTCACCTGTCAAAGCAAGAACAACTAGAATGGAAAGCATCATCTTCGTCTTCTCGGTTTAGCTGTCGCTGACAATACCTGGGCCTCGCCGCTCCTTTTATAGCTCAACAGGTCACCTCTCCTTGTCCTACTTTCAAGAACATCTGCTTTTTCACAAGTTTCAAGATGGTACTCGGTCAACGAACAGCCTTGTTGAGTGGTCTAATTGGTGTTTTTAATTCCATAACTCTTGTAGTTGTCAAAGGTTGAAATACTAGCTTCTTTACAACACACGAACAACTTCTCGACAATATTAAACTTTTGATAATTTTTCTTTAAAAATAATTAAATATCCGATGATAAAAATCAATGTGATTCAGAGGCGTCGTTAAATAAAACAAACTTTACTCTTTTTTTTGTGGGCCCTCTTAATAAAACAGTCCCCCCACCCCCATTTTTTTTAATTTGATTTGATGGATCCGCCACTGATAGTATCCAACGTTATTAGTTCAATAGTTTAGAGAAGCACCAACACTGAGGAGGATCGATCCTGCGACCTCAGCACCTCAAGCGAGATCTCTATCCACTGAGCTAGAGCCCGCTCCTAATGAATGAACGAATGAATGAATGAATGAATGAATGAATGAATGAATGAATGAATTAATGAATGAATGAATGAATGAATGAATGAATG
>JAULBQ010413189.1:0-14327 GCA_032355525.1 Pachydermia laevis
AATTGTATGAAATCTAATAGCATACCAAAGCTATTGTATACTAATGAGTTGGAAATGTATGTATTAATATAGCATTTTGTTTTGTCCTATAACCCGCTGGACACCATGCCATCACGTTTAGTTTGACATCATTTCATGAAGTTCATCAAAGGTGAACTCGGGTTTTTTAATGACATCAACCAATCAGAAAAAGTATTTAAATCGTATAATAATTGCAGAAAGTTTGTAATGATATAACAAATGACATACTGAATACCATCAGGCGAAAAAAGTTTTGTTCGTAGAGGCTTTTGTACACAACAAAAACTGCCTTTTGAAAATTAAAAACCAGTCTTGAAACACAAGCCTAATATGATAAGAGGTATTTTTCTCAACTAATCAATATTTATTCCATGCTGACTATCTAATTGTTGTAACAATGTCACATTCATATGTTAAATATCTGTCATGTGTACAGCATACTAATATGTTACTGAGCTTTTATAATTGGTTGTAAATGATAAACGTGTTGGTTTATACCAAGAGAAGGCCAGTCTGTATTTGAACTGAATGGGTTACCTTCTATAAATAATGTCTATTATTATTCTCTTTTTCATGGGCAAAAATTTCAGTGATTTTGCATTTGTGGATATTTGGTGGTTTACTATTTTAATACTTTATTGATATGTATAAACATGACCAACTTCATTTCGTTGTGTTCTATATTGTAAGGGCCATGAATTGTATGAAAATTTAACCTTCAGGAAAATGAAGGATTTCATAGCAATAGTAGTGTTGGGGATAGGTTGGAATTCCTTCATCGATTATAATCGGTTTGCACCAACCAACCAACTTTCGGTTAGAATTATAGGACAAACAAATAATTTGTATTTTGGTGCCCACTGAAAAAGACATTACAAATTACTTATTTTTTCTCTTTAATACCCATTGGTATCTGCATTCTTTGTATACATATGAAAATAAACATATTGATAACAATTTCATAACCTAAACTATAGGAAATGTCTAATATAATATTTTCTGAGACAATCGATTATAGATTTTAATAATCGATCATCACATCGGTGGATTCCAACCGATCAACCTTCGATTATAATCGATCATCGGAACACCACTATTTGATAGTATTATTCACTAAAGGTAAATACAAACACTACACTTTTAATAAACTTTTTAAAAAACCTTCTGCCATACTTTGCAGTACTCTGTTAGTAACTTCATCCCTGATTGAAGCAAGAAGAAGAGTTTTATTTAACAATACTCAACAGTTTATTTTAGTTCTATTAGCAAAACATGAGATATATGGTTAAGGACAATAAAGATTTAGAGAATAACTAATGAGCAACAAGGAATTATGAATTATCTGTCCTGAGTGAATGAATGTTGTAAACCCGAGTGTTTGGCAAGGGTTTTACAACATTCTTTCAAGAGGAACAGTTAATTTGTAGTCCCTTGTAGCAAGCTAGTTATTCTCTTTATTACCCACTGTCATTTTTAACTGATTTTTATATGAAAATCCCATTGCTATATATATTAACCATTATGTCAGATGTGCGCATTATATGATGTAATGTAAGTGACATCATAGCATAATGGAGATCTTTTTCAGCCTAATGTAAATAATATAGCGGTGATTGTATTAGAAAACCATAATTTGTTTCTGTATTTATAAAGTCACTGTTTATGTATATAGTATACCATTTTAAGTTTTATGAAAGAAATTAATGCTTAAAAAAGGTATAATTCTTTGTAGATCATGACATACGATTAATCTGACTTATGAATGGAAATATTATATAACTGAAAGTGAAGTTCTGGCAGTAGTGACTAACCAATCAAATGCCGTAATTTTTAAGCTAGCCAATCAGAGGCTGTTGAAGCAATCTGAACACAGTGCAATTATCCAAAAATATTACACCAGATATTTGACCCCATATAGGTAATAAAATGAAAGAATCGTTAATCAAGAATTGCTAATTAATACTTGTTTGGAGGGGTATGGACAATTGAAAGTTTTGAAACCTAGCTGTTCAGTCTGCACATTTCACAACTTGAAAGCGTTGTCAAACATTGATTGGCTGTCTACTGTATTGATTCGGATTCCAGATTTACAATAAAACTTGAGTGAATCAGTCTTACTTTTGCAGCAGCCAAGATTCAGCCAACTGAGGCGGAAACATGCAGATGTATATACACTGCTGTACAGTCAAGATGGAATTTGGGCCAGACTGCCTCAAATCAAAGAAATAAAATCAAACTTTATTAGACACAAGTTAATCTACTTCCATTGGAAGGTCATCATAACAAAATATTTAAGGCAAGATGAATACATCAATGATGACAGTGGATTGGCCATGTCATCAGAATGCCTCAGCCAGCCTTACCAAGAGTGGCACTCCGATGGACCCCTCCTGGAAAAAGGAAACGGGGAAAGACACAAAGAAACATGGAGGAGGACAGTAGAGAAGGAGCTGGAGAAGCTGGCAAAAGGTGATCTCTGGTTACAGCCTTATGGGCTTCTTAGCACGAAGAGTATTAAGTAATTAGTAATATATCAAGGGTTAATTCTTTTCAATCCTTCAATCAAGACATATTGCTGTCTACACAATTAAAAAATAATAATAATAATAAAAAACAACTCCTACAGAGTAACAAATAAATAAATTCTCATTTAAGCACTTAATTCTATCACATTTAATTGAAGTAAATGTTTGGGTTTAGATTTTTTTTCTCAATCTTCTATTCTCCTGCTGGTAACTTTAGAAGCAACTGGTGTTAACATAAGGGTATTTCAAGCTAAAATAAATTTAATAATGTATCAAATCAAAATGAGGAGGTCTCTCATATTTATTAAGCATAACAACCTCAGGTATGCTTGCATTTCGTATAATGTTTATAACCTAAATTAAATCATTTTCAACTCCCAAATGGACGTGACACCTTGATACGTAGTTAGATATGTGAAGCATATGGGTCATAATGTACTTTTACAAGCACACTCTGCAATCTTGACTACATAAGAGATAGTTGAAATGAAACTGGGTTAAAAACTCAATAGTTATTAATAACTTAGTTTGCTAAAGGTCTTGTTCAAGGAAAGTTACTAGAAATAGAACACAACAGACTTATGCGTACTAAGAGTTCATACACACACAAAAAGAAGAAAGGAAAACGCTACACAAATACTTTTACACAAGACAAGATGGACACTCCTGATTGATACAAAACTTCAGGGCTCGAAGTGAACGGTTTGTACATGCACCAGTGCATGTTGATTTTCGTGTGCACTGTGTAGGCCTACATGTAACTTTTAAAACTGGAAGCACATGGTGCATGTTAATATTTTCATACTGTAGTATTATGTATTATGGTGCATGTAGAAATGTTCCTTCATTCCTAACCCTGAAAACACCTCACGCATGTACATAAATCAAACCCTCATTTATACAAATCATGCACAGATACAAAACACCCCATATTTACACAAACACATCATTTACACACCCAAAAATAAGAAACGTAATATCATTGCTCATCAATTTTTCACACAAGTACAAAGAGAACAGTGCATTCACGACATCCAAATTCAACAACAAAACAATAACGAAAACACTCAAGTTGTCGGTGAGTTATTAGCACGTAAAACAAAACATGACAGTGTAGCTCATAAGTACGTAATAATAATAATAATAATATACAACACGTAGAATAAATATCATTAACAATTTAATAACAACCGTTTTCTAATGCACCAAATTTTAAACAGGACTTTTGTCCCCAAGCAATCATTCTGTAAAAATCTCAAGTTGAATTAAATAGGGGTGGGAGGACAGTGCGTGGCACTTGTGAATCACAGGTCGACATATTCCGTAACAAACCATCATATTTATTATATTTATAATACATAAATTAAAAGAGAACTTTCCTTTGGAACTGTCATTCATTCTAATTTTGGGAGACAAAAGTTTAACAGGGCTCAATATTAATGGTGCCAGGGTTGTTTTGTCTACAACAATTTGGCTTGGTCTACCTAATTCCTAAAGTTGGTAGCCCCATGGGCTCCACACCAAATGTCATATTGTTTATCTTACATGCGTCATTAGTAAAGGGTCATTAGTGTCCCCAAAAAAAAGAAGGAAAAAAAAGGTAAAACGATCATGGACCTCACATTGAAAATTATATTATTTGGAAATATTTTAGAGTGGCTTAATTTATGAAAGTAAAGTAAAAAACCAAACATATATATTTTTTAATCATTGCTAAAAAATTGGCGAAACAGATATTTGAAACAATATCGTCTCAGCCACTGTTATGAAACTGTTAATATTAATGAAAATTACCATAAGGTTACTTATTCGATCCACAATTAGTCCACTACGATTGCTTTCAGCCATTATGTATAATTTAAACAGTACAGAACGATTAAGCCCCATTAACCTAGAAGTATCACTGGATATAGATTGAACTACTTTCTAAAAATCTGCAGAATTTCCATACAGCTGCCATTGGCCAAATACCATCTATTTAAAACTGTACTGAGGAATATTTGTGATATTGAAGTATTTAGAACAGATAATCAGCTTTCATTTTGATGCCATATCCTTATTTTTCCTTAATACAGTATCTCCCCTACAAACCAAGTTCTTTCGTGACAGAGGAGAACTAGAAAAGACAGTTCATTTCTCACTACAGACTGAACTACTGGACATGCGTTATTTGTGAAAGAAAAGAAGAACAATCAGTCACAAGCCTGAATTCAACACAAGTTACAATGCTATATTTGTGTGAAGCAGTCCACCTCGTCGTCATTAATCAGAGTGTTTCATGTCAGGTTCTGGTTCAGGTCAATCTGAGTGTCAATCTGCATTATACGGTGAAAGGGAAGGGGCATCTCAGGAACAAAATACATACTGATAATGTGTTCTAAATCCACAATATTAACGCAATTCCTCAAAATATAGCTTTAAACGAATCTACAAAACGGACACCCAGCTTAATAATCTACAGGCCGGGTGAGCCATAATGATCACAGTCCAATAACTAAATCAAATGCGGTCTGCTAGGACGTGGTCAGAGCTACAGACACCTGGACCGGCTGCGCAGACGTGGTAATAACGCTGGGAAGGGAGACCACGACCACGGGTTTGACCATCGACGAGCTGAGCATCTGGCCCGGCTGCAGTAGCTGGGTCTGCAGCAGCGGAAGCTGTTTGATGAGCTGTGAGCTAAACAAACTGTTTATCTGCGTCTGCGACAGTCCCGACAGCACCGCCGGGGACATCACCGTCAGTGGAGCCATGTTGCCCAACATCATCTGCGGCATGCTGTTGGGAAGGGTCACGTTCGCCGGGTTCACTAGCGACGCATTTGGCACGTTGTTCAGGGTCGACAGAATATGTCCCACACCCGGTGTTCTTGGCAACGAGGCCGCCATGAGTGGATTTAAAGTCAGCTGACCCGCTGATAGCAGAGTCGGTGTACCTATTAACGGTTTTACCGTGTGTATTCCCTGCACTGTCGACGAACCGGGAGTCACGATAGCCGAAACCACGGGTGAATTCAAGCAATTTTTCAGAGCGGTTAAATTCCCAACTGATGAATGCGACGACGAAGCCATCGTCACCGCTGCCGTCGTCGTTGTGGTAACCGTTGCCGCTAGCGACACAGACAGGAGATGGTTCGCAATTCCTGCCGTAAGAAAAATGGGTTGTGTCAGTGTTGTCTGAGTTAAACTCTGCGACACACTAGTTACGGGATTTACGACGTTTGCCGGATGTTTGTTGTTGTTTGAACCAGGAACAATACGGCTTGATCCAGCCAGCGCCATTTCAGCCCCAAGGTGCATTAGTGGAACGGGTGTACGGACTGGCAAGAAGGACTTGAGTGACTGAGCGCTGGGCATCTGGACAGAAAAGGGCAGGCTGACTGTTGCTTGGTGTGCGGCGAGAATCTGCTTCGTTGGATTGGAGACTTGAAGCTGGACAGCCCCAACAGAAACCTGCATTGGAGGTCTTCCTGACCGTGTGGTGGTTGTAACGACTGAAGAAAAAACAAACATCATGGTTAATTCATACAGATTATGTTAGAGGCTCTAGCCACTTCCAGCTTATGGAGACCCTCATTACATTAATTAGTTCTGAAAAATAATGTGTGTGTGTGTGGGGGTGGGGGGATTTAAGTAAAACCTAAAAATGGAAATGACAACGCATTTGGCATATTTGTTTCTGTAGTTAAGAACAGATTTCAATCACAGATGTTTTGTTAGAGGATGATAAACTTAATTTGTTTTGTTTAAACCCATACAAGTCATCATATAACCAAAAAAAGTACCAATTTACATATTTGTATATTTGTCTGAATCTTAACATCAGCCATTTTGTATTGTAATAATTTTATCACATTATCTTCGCCCTCGGAACTTCAAAAAAGATTATCACTTAATGTTCTTTTTATTAGTAGCGACATCATCATAGGCATTTAAAAGTAATAATTATGCCATCAATGTATGATTTAACCAAATGATGTCCTTAAAGTTACATTAAGATTTGTTTCCATCTTTATGCATTATGATCAAAATTGACTTCTTCCAAAATGTTTGTTGGCAAATTACAGTTTATGGATAATAAATAAAAGAATAATTATGCTCAATTTGGAATTTAATTTTTCCTAATCTCGATCCATACATTTTGTTACAGAATTAATTAATTTTCATTGTAAATACTTGAAGAATATCAAGGGTTTTTTTCAAAACCAATCTATAATTTTCATAAGGAATACCTTGTTAAAAATAAAGAATTTGCTGTTGTGCCCTAAATGTGTTCTCTGAATTGCCTTAGTATCGCCGTAATGCTGAGGCCTAAAAGTGACTAATTTCAACTCATATAGTTACAGTATTTAATGCTTTTAACCTGGTATTCAAATTATGTTCACGAGTGTAAAGGGAGTTTCAAGAGTGTAAAGGGAGACCATCATCCCAAGAAAAAACAAATTTGTAGGAAATATTCTAGATATTCTGTGGTACTGATCCTAAACCCCTTCACAAAAGGGCATTTAAAAGTTCAAATTTAGCATTTATGACCAAAATTGCAAAACAACTTGTTTTCTAATTCCATCACCCAGGGGTCATCGTAAAAACATTTAGATAAATCCCTGACCAAAATTGTGCTATTTTTTTCCAATTGTTTTAAACATATTTATTACTGTTAGTTAGTAATTTGGTTATGGGATTGGCCAACAGGCTCAAACCTATATTAAGGCCTAATACTACATTTTACAATGATACATTTAAGCAGTCAGCATGACACAGACATGATAATAATATTATGGTAATTATAGCAGAACTTAAAAATAGAAACAGAAAGGTATTGAGGACAAGAATGGCTATCAAAACTTATTTATGGGTTATTATCAAGTAGTAGTTAATTTTTCTTGAGTTGTTTGCTATTTTGATGAAATTTTGGACAGATTTAAATATAATAACATTATCTTGTACACTAACGTATAGATCTCCAAATATTACGGTTTTGCAATTATACTTAAGTTGAAGACAGTTTGCTACAAACTACAAAGGACATCAATAGAAAATCAGTATAGAAAATGTTCTGAGTCTTCAACAGAGTGTCCGCAATCATATACTAGGCTCTCAGTTATATAACACGACCGTTTTTCCCCAATTACATCAGCCAGGAGCCCTGGTAAATAAATCCAGGGGACAATATTTCAAAATTTGAGGTAACCGAGAGTCGGTTCACGTGGATTTTACTCAGGTAACTTATTGTTCGGTTACGCGAATTATTTTTGCGTAACCAATGGGTTACCTAATTGGTTACCTCATCGCGAATTGCCGATAAATGCTCTGCACAAACTTTACACCTTAACTTTAAAATGTTTCCATCGGTGTCTTCTTCAAGTATTTCAAAATCGGTTTTGAAATACCATTTTTCAAATGTTTTTTATGAACAGTTCCAGATTTTGACATGCTACTTTCATTATTGATTGAAAAAAAACCCACCAAACAAATCCGAAGCGCACCTCTATATAGTGTGGTATGTAGTGTAATCCCGTAGGATTTCTTTGCCAAAATTGATTTTATTGCTTTATATGATACATTAGGGGTCAAATTATAACAATATGATGGGGTACAATTTTTTCGACCCCTGTACCCCCTCTGGGGGGTCACTTTCCAAACTTGGGGCACACGATCTGGCCCCACCCCTATCTCCGTTAATAATGAACCGATTTTCACAATCTTAGTGTCGTTTTAGGGGTTTTAGATAATACCGAGTCCATTTAGCACACACCCAAAGTCATTAAAAGTTATTTTATGACCCCCTTTACCCTTTCTGGGTGGTCCCTTTCCGTCCCGAGAACCCCTGAACTGACCCTGCACATATCTTCGCTAATAATGAACCGATTTTCACAATCTTGGTGTCGTTTTAGGGGTTTTAGATGATACTGAGTCCATTTAACACACATCCAAAATCATTGGATGTGTATTTATGACCCCCTTTAACCCACCCACCCCTTCCGTCCTGAGAATCCTCGAACTGATCCTGGGTCTATCCACTCATAATGAACTGATTTTCATAGAATTTGCGTCATTTTATGGGTTTTAGATTATACTGAGTGTAAATTAGCACGGAGACAAAGTCATTTGAATGTTATTTGTAACCCCTTGAGAACTAAGGCTGTGTGCTTGGAAAAACGATTGACGGAAGCGGCCTCGACACATGTGCCATTGAAAGTGGTATATATACATCTGCAGCACTTCATAGTATCTACGGTGGCAAGGCATACAAGCGAGGTGTTGAATACCACATAGTGACGAGCCTGGCCATCATGATGTTGAGGTTCAAGGACAATTTCTCTGTCGTTACCCCTGGACCTGTCCGTGTGCAGTGCACTGCTCTGAAGAACTTTCTCCACAAACGAAGTCCAGAAATGGTTGAGATATTCAACAACATCCAGTCCCGGTACTCAGGAAATCTCAAGCTGCACAAAGAAGACGGAGAAGACCTCGGCGAGCTTGCGCAATTTCTCTTGCATTACCTCGAGCAGGTGGAAAGCCTTCTGCATCTTATCAGTGCCTGTCGCTCAGGTGACTGGGAGGGTTACTTGGCTGCATTGGAGAACATCGTCAAGTATTTTTTTGCCCATGATCTACTGAACTATGCTCGCCTAATGCCCGTCCATCTTGGCCAAATGAATGCCCTAGAACAGGATGACCCTACTACATGAAACACACTGAAGTCTGGAGACTTTGTTGTTGCGAAATCAGAGGTTCCCTTCACTCGCTTGTTTACCGACCAGACCCTCGAGCAGGAGATCAAGGAGTTGAAGCGTCATGGTGGGATGGTTGGATTGAGTCAAGATGAAGCCGCGCTGGACAGACTTGTTACCACCACACCTCATCTTGCCCATATTGTGAAGCAGTACCTGAACAGCTTCCCTCAATCCACCAAGTCGTCTGAGCGAAGTGAACACTACCAGCTCTCCGGAAATGTTGCTGTGAGGTCAAGTGAAAACGCTGTGAAACATTGTCAATGCATCGAGTTGCATTGTGCGGGAAATCCTTTCACTGAAAAGTCTCCATTGACAAGTCTCGTATCATCAGATCTTGTAACCGAAAAAGCAAAGGATGATCTTCAGCACTTTCCAGAGAAGGGTCAGCAACGCTTTGAAGAATTTGTTCATAACAGACTGCTGCCCACATCAACACTCTCTGTTTGGGACCCCATGAAGAAGCTAAAACTAAAGACCTTTTCCAATTGGATGGAAAAAACAAAGGTTCGTGTGGGTGACAAGGTGGTCAAGTTACGCGAGGAACGTGAACTGCTTGGCGGATTTCTCATAATCCAAGGAAGCCGACCTGAGCTGGTGCCAAAACTAGAGGAGACGATCGGTGATTACGAAATGTCAGTGGTGCCACGCTCCCTAGTCACTGTTGATGGATCTCTCTATATTCCGACGGACAAGGCCAGTTTTATGCATGCGGTCGAAGGAGCAACGACGGAATATGCCCCTGCCCCTGTGCCTGATATAGCAATGGCGGATTGTCCAATCCGAGTCGCCCGAGTTCTTGTTGTGGACGCCATGGCTGTGCTTCAGTGTATGAAGGAAACGCCAACAATGCGGAAGATTTCGGACCTGTCGGAGGCATTCATCAAACGCATTGAAGGGATGATGGTTGGTTATGATGAGGGTAGAGTTGTGTTTGACCGCTATATTGACCAGTCTCTAAAGAACCAGACACGCCAGAAGAGAGCAGTGACGTCTACAGAATACGAGATACATTCGGAAATGAAGCTCACCATGTCCTTGAAGGAGCTTCTGTCTGCCTCCAGGACCAAGAGCAGCTTGACAGCTATGTTGGCTGAGGGTTTGCTAAAATACTACTCCAGGAACAGTACCTTCAAGCTGGTCGTTGTGTATGACGAAGATCAAAGGTCACGATTTCGAGGAAAACCATGCACACGAAGAGGCGGACACGATGATACCTAATCAAGTCCTGGCTTCTTTAGCTGATAGTCCTTGGCGAGACATACATGATGGTCACCCGACACGGATGTTCTTATGCTTCTCATCGACCAGGTCTCTTGTGGTCGCCTTGGACCTCAAACTCGTCTCAAGTTTTTAACCGGCAAGGGCATGAAGTATCGAGAAATTGATGTGGTGGAACGAGTGCAAGTTATTGGACGTCGGAAATGTCAAGGACTCATTGGACTCCACAATTTCTCTGGCGCTGACTGGGTGGGAAGTGTGTGGGTATTAGCAAGAAGATCTGGGTTGTTGCTTATCTGAAGCTTGATGAAAATGACGATGCCATAAACTGCTTCCGAGAGCTTGGTGAATGTCCTATCCCGAAGGAGCTAGTCAATGGTGAGCTGCCACCACAGGTTAGGGGTTTGGAGCAGTTTGTCTGCAGTGTGTATTGCTCGAAAGGTCCCCAAACCCTTCCGGCACTGAGGTGGGAGCTGTTTTGCTCGAAAAACCTGGAAGGAGAAATGTTGCCTCCTACTCGTGCTGCCTTACTACCCCATATCACACGTGCACATTACATCGCCATGGGTGACAAGTCGTACACTACCAACTGTCCAACTCTGCTTCCTATTGAAGACAATGGCTGGAGTGAAAAGGAAGGTTCAGGACTGTATGTTCCCACAAGGTGTCTCATCCTGCCTGCCCCTCGAGCTGTCATAGAGCTGACCAAATGTGGATGTAAAGCAGGGTGCAAAGGGCGGTGCAGTTGCTGCAAGAACGGACTTCCTTGCACTCCTCTCTGTAAATGCTATGGGGCAGATTGTGGAAATGTGATCGTCAAGAATGTAGATGTAGATGACGAATTGGATGACGAGGAGGATTAATCTGTTCTGTGAGTCATAGGTTTCTTAGATAGTGATAGCCACTAAGACTTTAAGAGTGTGGACATCACATGTATTTCTAATAACTTTGACTGTGTGCTTAAATAGACTTGGGACAACCTAAATTTCATTCATTGTTAGTGGAGGTACTTAGTAGAGACCAGGTCAGTCTGGGGGTATCAGGACATATAGGGACCACCGAGAGGGGGGTTCAAGGGGTCAAAACATCACTTCCAATGACTTTGACTGTGTGTTAAATGGACTCGGTATCATGTAAAACCCATAAAACGACACTAAGATTGTGAAAATCGGTTCATTATTAACAGAGATAGGGGTGGGGCCAGATCGTGTGCCCCAAGTTTGGAAATGACCCCCCAGAGGGGGTACAGGGGTCGAACAAATTGTACCCCATCATATTGTCATAACTTGACCCCTAATCTATCATAAAGCAAAAAAAATCAATTGTGGCATAACAATCCTACGGGAGCCGCTTTTATGACATTACATACCACACTAATTGTTCAACATTATTATGCCCGCACGCACTAAAGAGGCCTACATCTGCTTGGTCGGCTGGTTTACAAGACGGCCTTCCAGGCAGCCACGCGGTGTTTACACCTGCCCACAGGCATTTGAACCCGATGAACGCAACCCGGCCACCGAGTGCGCTCTCACTCGTCCTACAGACCGCCAGCCGGTGGTTTTATCTCCGCCGTACAGCGTGCGTCTTTATTGTTGTTCGACTTTGTATTCTTGTGGTTAGAATTACATGGTTCCTTCTGAATGAAGCGCACACCGCCGGGCTGCACTATAAAGAGACACGCTTCGACCGAATACAAGCACAGATGTGTTAATCTCCACTAACTACCGCTCGCTTGTGGGCTTGTTTGTGGTTTGTTTGTTTTTAAAGTGTTTGTGCGTGGACCGAATTGTTGCCGACTGGCGAGCACACAACGCAGGATGAATGTCCTTGGCTTGCTGGACGTGCCAGAGTGGACACTGGTTGTCGTGGTAATCGTCATCTGCTATGTCACGTGAGTTATCTTGTCACCGGTCAACTGGTATTATTATTGTGTCATATTTATGTTTATTATTTAATCATAGGTGTTCACTTAGAGGAACAGTCCCGAGGTTGCTGCAAGTTTAAAGATGTTATTGACTAACAGAGACTTTTAACGATTGTCATTTCTGCATAACATATTAGTGGCTGTATTTTAAACGTATTTCTGATCATTGTGTACTAGGTTGAATTTTATTTTATTTCCTAAAATATGTTTTTTTTCGTAGCAAGTAATTTCTTAGAAATAAAGCACAGATAAGCTTATGACAGTGAAAGTCTAAAAGTCGATATGTAAGATTTTAAAAGTAGACAGAAAGACTATATTAGGTAAAAGGAAAACAAATGAGAAGGAGATAGAGACGAATACACCAATACTAGTATATTTAAGAAGCAAATCATAAGGGGAAGTCCAGGAATACGAGATTCCCTTCGCCAGGCCAAAATAGTATTTTAAATAACAACAGTATTTACAGCAATGATGGTGGTGATGATAATGATGATGAAAGCAATAATAATGGTGGTGATGCTAGTTATAACTAGTCACTGTAGTGTTTACCTATTTCGTTATTTATGGTGCAGCATGTCTTGATTTTATTACTTATTTGCCTCTGTGCCAATAAACCACAAAACACTATTAGTTTCCTTCCACTTAACAGCACAGAGCTATTGAAAGACCGTTAGTATTTCTAACATGTATCTGGTGAGCTGAGCCCAAATTTTCAAAGCGGCCTTAGCGCTACGACATCAAGAAACGATCGTAAATGATGACGTCAACAATCAAATGACGTTGTGACGTGATCAGTTACGACTGTTTTTAGACACCATGGCCCAGATTTTCGAAGCGGTCTTAGCGCTACGATTTCGTGAAACGGTCGTAAATGATGAAGTCAACAATCAAATGACGTTGTGATGTCATCAGTTAGGACAGTTTTACAACATCCTAGTGCTAAGAGGGCTTCGAAAATATAGGGCCAGGAAGATAACGATACGAAGAGATGAAATCCCACATCAAACTGACTCTACAGACCTCCCAAACAAACCGATGCTTATTACCTGCTTACCCGTCATGAACAGGTCATCATATTTCGACTAAGAACTGGACACAATAGGCTGAACAAGCATATGCATAAGAGGTTACAGCTGGTACCCTCTTCTATGTGCTTCTGTGGTGAAGCAGAACAGACGACCGAACATGTCGTCCAAGACTAAAAGCCTACAGTAGCTGAGGGACACTACCTTGACAACTACACCGACACTCCAGAAGAAGCTGTATGCAATCAGATGTGATCTGGTACCTACAAAGGACTGCATCGTTCATAGTCACTGCAAGCCTTGATGTGTAGTCAACAAGTGAACGGAAAGAAGAAGATTCGTAGTATTAATATGTGAAAGTTTATTTTTACAAATACTACATGTATTATGTATTGTCAATAAATTGATGAATATACCTTTATGCAATGTACACTAGAGGTTGAAACCAGTTTAAGGTAAAAACAAGTAAGAAAAATAACAAATGTATTATTTAACAACACTCTCCGTTCATTTTATTTACGGTTATATTGGCACCAGATATATATGGTTAAGGACCATAAAGATATTGAGTTAGAAAACCTGCTGCCACCACACAATGGGCTTTTCCTACGAAAATGCAGCAAGGAATATTTTATGTGCATTTTTCTGATGCTTGGCTCTCAACCCAGGCGCGGATCCAGGGTTGTTGGAAAGGGGGGGGCGCACTTTGAGGGCGTAACCCTAAATTACGAGCGCCGAAGGCACGAAGCTGTAAAAGGGGGGAAGTCTGGGGGGCCTCCCCCAGACAAAAATTGAAACTAAACTCCTTAGATGCGATTTCCTGGCATCTGACAACTAGAAGTAGCAGGGGTTTTTTTGGTTGGCGAAAAATAGGG
>JAULBQ010414300.1:0-14323 GCA_032355525.1 Pachydermia laevis
TAGTAAGTACTTAGACATTTACGTCACGAAATTTATTTCAAGGGTTGTGGGGGTGCATAGTGGGGGTATCTCTGAAATAGTGGCGTGATACCTTTATGGTCACTTTTAATATTATACCAATAAATACCGGCGGGGGTTATTTCAATTTTCGTGTGGCAGATGAAATAAAAAATGTACTTACGTTTTGCTTCTACATGTAATCACTTTCTGTATTTTATTTTATTATTGAAATGCATCAACCCTGATACCTTTGTGGTGACATGAGCTTAGTGACCATATACACTAGCATATTGTGATATCAATAGATGATATTGTGACCAAATTGCTTGCATATTAAATAAATAAATATATATATTACTGAAAAGAATCCAATCCAATGAGTAATACGATCAGACATTTAGATATACATGTACATGTACATAATTTGAAAAACATTTAAGTTATTGATAATGTGATTAGCATACATAGTTATATATTAAAATTTTACTTTTGTTTTGAAACTGTCACCCCAAAGGTTTCGGCCTCATTGTCAGCATTTCTAAAATTTATTTTTGTTCTCAATAGGCCTTTCATGTATTTCATTAAATACATGAAACCAAAACTGGTCATCAGTCAGGGTATGAGAACAAAATTCTGATTTTACATAATATTCCCAATAACTACAATGTACTATTTGGATTATACAACACAAACCCACTTCTGTGAACTCAAACACTCATTTGTTGTACATGATAAAGATCATCTGTAATTAAATGAATTTAATATTTTTTATTGTTCTATAATAAAAATAATAATAATAATAATAATAATAATATTATTATTATCATGTGGTTAACAATCTTGGGGTCGCTGTAACCCGTCTTGATTCTCAACCAAACTTGAATAATGACATTTTGTGGGGTATAATAAAATGTAATTTACTCCCTGCTATAGCAAACATAATTTTTCCTTTGACTTTATTCCTGCCAAAAATATTAACATGTCCTAAGAACATTCATAAATCAATTTTAGCATAATTTTGATACTATTCTGAATTTTGTTTTTCAATTTAATAATGATTACATAAATATTTGCATTCACTTTTAAATGAATGTGCATAATCCATGTTCATGTACTATGTACTTTTGTTATGAATGGCCTAAAAGTTAAATACAGCCATGAGTAACAGTTTATTAAAAGCACAACTGTGTAACATGTCATTTACTTTATAAACAATCCAATACAATGTGAACTGATAATATATTAATTTAGACAATCACACAAGCCATCTTGTGAAATGAATACAATAACATTGTCACATTTCCGAAGGCACACATACAAAATTGTCTAGCATCCTTCACCAGATTAGGGGTGGGTGGGTGGGTAACAGGTAACAACATCCATTTATAAAGTAAACATCAGATGTTATTATACGATAGTATATCATAATTATGCATGGCATGCACTAGAAATATGCATGTCCTTAATTTGTTTTAGAACTTGAAAAGAATCTATTAGCATAACCAACCCCCTTTCACATACAATTCCAATTAAAGTAAAGTTACATATAAATATTAATTTCTACGAATAATATTTACAATGCAGTCGGTCATCTTGGGGTCACAGTAACCCGGCTAGATTTTCCAACTTCATGTAATTCACCTTAATATTTATTCTAAATCTGATTATTGTTATTAGTACCCCATTAATACCTCATGTTTCCTCTTTCACCCGAACACTGTATTTCTCAGTCGTAGAGAATAATTTGCCTGAAGTGCGATGGTGCAACCAGTAAATAACATAAGGGATTATTTCTTGGGTATTCTGAAGTAGGAATAAAAGTGAACATAAATGCAAACCAATTTTGTTTATTAGGAGTAACCTACCTTTCAGCAGCACACAATAAACAGTTGTTTTTCAGGTAATCTGTTTGAATAGCCTATGTGGCAGAAACAGTGAATGAATATTTCAACTAAAAAGTAGCGAAAGGACTTCTTGCCGATCAGCATGCAGTTCCACTTCTGCATCAGACTCGTTCTGAATATTTGGGAAACATTCCTGAATCATGTCCAAAGACAGCCGCCGAAGCCATTTTTGGGCAAGAACTCTTATAGGGTGTACACCATCTTTTAGCAATGTTCGGGTGAAAATACGCCGGCCTGGCCGAGTGCGAAAAAGGTCACAGTTAAATTTTAATGTACAGCGACCAAGATCGCTGTTCAATGCATCAATTGCCACATTTTGTAATTTAACTTGTTCTTCAATTTGTGAGTCTACTACCTTGAACTGATCAATATATGTATGACCTTTAGATAAGTTCCAGTCAACAGATGAATGGAACGTGGCACCAACAAACCGGACCTTCCCACCCAACTGTAAAACAAAATCTAGCAACTGTTTATAAATGCTGACAATGTCTCGAATGATTTGAGAGGTACTGTCTCTCAGTGTGATATATCTGTCTTTACCACATATCTTGGTAATGTCGCAGGTTCCAGACCACACATAGACAACAGGTGGTTTGCCATGTTCCTTGATTAAATCTGGCAACTTGCTTTTTAATATGTCAAGTAGTGTTCCTGTTCTGGCTCCTTTTTGACACAAGAACACTACTGGCAACTTAGTCTCAACATGCTCATTCCTTAAATAGATTCCTCTGCTGTCTGCTAACAACACTGCAAAATAGGAGGAATCTATGAGAGGAATGTTGAGAGGATGGCTTTCTACAAATTTTGCTAGTTTATTTACTGCCATGTTTTGCTGAAATAATTATGACAGATATCTAGAAAACGAAATTGATGGGAATATTTAAAAGGATATTTTAAAAACTTCTTTTCTTTTCAGAAGGTACAAATCTGAAAATAAAAAAGAAAAGTATATTTAATATCAATTTATGTCTTATGCAACAATTGTTTTTTCCCTATAGCTTTTAGGAAATAATAGCCTATAATTAGTCATTAATTAGTGAAATTCGTCTGCTACATGTATGTATAGATGCATAATTTATAAGTTAAAATAAATGGTCACACACACACACACACACACACACACACACACACACACACACACACACACACACACACACACACACACACACACACTACTGAGTACAAAACGTAACGCGAATGCTTAGGAAGCTAGGGGCACGAGAAGTGGACACATCAATATAAAACAAGTTCTTGAGATTACCCCTATACCCAAGCAATACTAGATATTAAAAATAATAATTCACTAATGCTTTAAATAAACTAAATAATAGATAAAATGTAAATAATGATGCACTTTTATATTGTAAAATAACTATGATAAAGATAGGCCTATACGGTAGTTAATAAAATTAGCAAGTTGGCAACTTGGTGTGTTCTTGAGAAAGTCCCTGTCGCAATTTAGGAGAAATACTTCTTTTAAAAAGGTGAATATAAAAACTGCATAAAGTAATTGTATCAATATAACGATACTTTATGTGGTAATATTGTGACGGTATTTAAAAAAAACACCCAAACAAACGAAAGAAAAAGATGTGAACAAATCCACGTTTAACAAGACGCCATTGCAACACTCACCAGTTCACGTGACGAACTATATTTAGAAAGCGGAAGCGAACACGCGTTCCTTAATGCATATACTACTATCTAAATATTTACAACATATTAAATTTAAAGTATCAAGATCATTGGTATAATTGTCAAATATCATTACAAACTTTTTTATAATTGACTACATGTATGTACAAAAATCGGTCCTCAATTAAAAGACAAAGAAAATTATGCATAATCATTTTATTTTTCAGAATTACATATTTCAGTCAAATGTATAAACCCTGATACCTTTGTGGTGACGTGGAATTAATGTAATTCATTTTCAATTATGATACATTAATTTTTGTCTTCAATGTAACAATTCGAATGTCTTTTACAGGTCTTGAAAAATGCTATCTATACAATCAGTGTTAACATAAAGCGTCACCCCAAAGGTTTCGGCCTCTTTTTAAACCAAGCAATAATTATGTTTTGTTCTCAATAGGCCTTTCATGTATTTCGTTAAATGTATACATGAAACCAAACATGGTCATCAGTCAGGGTATGAGAACAAATACAGGACATCATACACATTCACAGAAATAGGTTATTATTCATGTAACTGTTAATATTCAGAATGGGTTGTGTTAAAATACAAACATCAATCCACTTCCGCAACATTACACAGCACAACAACACACCAGAACATAACAATGGTCATAGATGAAAATAAACAAACAAAAAAGTTGAATAATGACAATAAATGGTTGATCATCCAGGGGTCGCTGTAACCCGGCAAGATTCACAACCAATCTAAAAATATCTTAGGTATGGGACAGAAAATGTTATGGAGCTGCAATCGAAAATCAGGTATCAAACAGGGCATTTACAAAACAGGGCATCAGTAGGGCACCAGGAAATTTAACATCATGTAACTGTTAATATTCAGAATGGGTTGTGTTAAAATACAAACACCAATCCACTTCCGCAACATTACACAGCACAACAACACATCAGAACACAATAAGGGCTGCAATCAGAAGAATCTGGAATCTAAAATGGAGTTGCAATTTATATAACACAGGGCACTTAAAAATTTAATATGAATTATATTGTATAATCTCCCTAACCATCTGCCTTCTGTATGGATTTAGGTTGCTGATTTTGGGAAGACATCTGTCTGTTAGAATGGCTTTTGCAACTGCACAAACATACACCCCACAACTACTACTATCAGTTTGCTTAGGAAATCCTGGCATTTCTGAAAAATTCACAAAAGACCACACTTTAATATCTAATGGTTTTCCAAATGACATTGCATGTTCAAACATTAAATATCGTCTAATTTGAAATATGACACCATCATTTCTTCGCCCAAAAGAGTTGCAATAGAAAATTGTTTTCCTATTCATGTCCATTACCAGTATGGTCCAGTGATTTTTGTTTTCATTTAAAGGAATAACGATGTGTGTGTACTGAAACCATCTTTTATGTCGGTTTTCTGGCATATGAATTGTCCATCTAGGTTGCTTGGTGTCACCATCAATTAACAGCTTCTGGTTAAACCAATCACAGTGTACCATGTGAATATCAAGGTTTTTAAGTTGTTTTTCCAGTGCAGCCATGTAAACATTAATGTGGTCACTGTTTAGACATCTATCGTTATCAAGAATATGCTTTAAAAAATAGACTGTTATGGTTATTCCTCCGATGATAATTGTATGAATTGTGTCAAGGTTTTCTTCATCTAAAGGCCTGTTGTCAACATATAGCTCTTTTCGGTTGGTTGCTACTTTTGGTTTACAGAAATTCATCTTAATAACTGATACATCATTTCTGACCATTTTGTCATAAAATAGTAAAAGTGTTTTACATGTTTGTAAATCAGTAATATTTATAATCCTGTTCATTTTCATATAACCATTTTGGTCCTCCATTTCCATAAATTTTCCAAGATCAATACCAACAACGATCCACTTTCCATCCATTTCAGCTACTAGTGAGTGCATGCTGTATGTTGTTCCATCAAGGATAGTTGCAGTTCTGATTTCATCCAGATTTAATTCAGATATGTCATGATGCCTGATGCTGCTACAGTCCTGTAAACTGACAATCAAAGTCTTTGGTAAACTTGTGACAAATACTGCCGTATTTGTTGAAGAACAGTTACATATCTTTTCTTTATTTCCTACTGGTTTCATGATAGAGTTGGTAATAGCATGGCTGGAAAGCACATCTGTTTGAATTATTAACATGCTATCAAATTGTACTGATTTCTTATGACATTCAGAGCAGAAATGATACTGCAAACGAAGCGTTTCGAAGTTTTCGGTGCTTAGAAAGGTACCCACATTGCTTCTACACTTAAATAATTGTTCAAAATACAAATATAAAAATGTGCATGGGTCAACAGCATTAAAATCTTTCCTGTGTTTTTCCAATTTAGGCCAAATATGTATCTTAAGATGTTGATAGATTTCCTTATTGTGTCCACCTGAAGAAATACACTTAATTATTCTGGAACATGACAATTTAGAGTCATTGCTTTGTAATTCATTCTTAAGGCAACTGAATCCATAACTAGCAGACAACGAGTGAATAACAGCTTCTGTAAATAGTGGGATTTCCTTGTTGACTCGGTCATAGAAGAGCATATAACATGTATTACCAAAGTTGTCATCCTGAAATGAACGAGATGTATCATCGTAAACAACAAACTGTCCACCATGTTTAATATGTGCTGTGTAGTGGCCATGTTTATCTGAACTACCATGATGGCAGACAGCACTCTTGAGTTCATATTCTATTTCTTCTTTTTCTCCATTACTGTGATTGTGACATTCCAAGAACAAATTGTGTGATACTTCAACATATTTCGAATTCTTGCTTGTAATTTGATTGAACAGGAACCTACCAATACTGACAATAACTGTTGATGGGGACGAAATGATTTGCTTCTTTAACAGTCTTTCTTTGTGGGAGCAACTGCAATGCATTTCAACAGTCTCTGTTACAATGAGTTCATCAATCAGCTGTT
Organism: Pachydermia laevis; assembly: GCA_032355525.1. Lineage (NCBI taxonomy): Eukaryota > Metazoa > Mollusca > Gastropoda > Neomphalida > Peltospiridae > Pachydermia > Pachydermia laevis. Next base: position 6,535 of record JAULBQ010414300.1, read on the forward strand.
GCACAGATGGATTATTATCCTTTTCATCAATGTTGCAGGTAATTAGCTGCCCACGAATATCTTCGATATATCTTTTGCAACCACACTTCAAGCAAATGGACTCCTGTCCCAACACAAAATTGCCTTGTACTTTGCTAGTAACATTGCCTATAATTTTAACAAAAAACTCATTAACATCATGCTGGCAATTCATATCAACTCCCATGGCACAAGTCACATTCAATATTGCATTGTGCAAGACTTTTTCAGGTATGTTCTCACAGTGCTTACTGGCATCTTTCAGGTGTTCCAGAATTTGTAAAATATTTCTTTCAGCCATCTCACTGGGTAACTTTGCAATATTATCAGGGAATATATTAACAGGTTGACATTCAAAATCATCTAATAATAATTCTGCTAGGTCACTTGCTGCCAATGCTTGCATCATTGCATTGAACCAACATGTGTTGCCGAAATTCTTCATTGGCCTCCAAACAAATCCAGAATCATTCTCTTCTTCTTTGTACTTCTCTTGAGGGACACTTACATCTTTCAGATTCATCTCATCACACTTAACTACTTGTTTAGAACAGTGGCCATGCGCTGAACTAAATTGACTCTTTGATTCAAAGTGCTTTGTTTTCCCCTCTATTGATAAGTGAACATTAATTTTATGTTTTGGTGCTTGTTGATACTTACCTTTTCTACTCTTAAAGTTCTCAGGTTGTTGCTTTGGTTTTGCCCAGGTTTCTGCAATTGTTGTGTTTATTTTCTTTTCTATTCTTTTCTTGTACTTTCGTGCATGTTTCTTAGACTTCAAACAATCGATGGCTGCTAACTTCTGAACTGAAATGGTCTGCTTTTGTAATTTATCAGAAAAATCATCAAGTCTATGTTGTGTTCTGCCTTGTAGTCCAATATGTTTCAAAATTCTAAATCGATTTTCAATGGTGCTAGTAGTTCTACTTCCAAGTATTCCTTGTGTACCGTTTGCAGTTTGTGTTACATACTTCAGAAGCATATTAGACCACAATGGGAATATTGGCATTAACCTTTTTGTTAAATATTGCAGAAAAACCTCGGAATAATAAGGATTAATGTTACTATTTTCATCATTCTTTGAAGACAGACTCACTGTCTTTACATTTTCCAAAATAAGTAAAGAAACAGATTTAAATGGGGAGTCTTCTGCTAAATTAAGAAATTCTTCTTCGGTATAGTAACCTGGTTGCAACATTTTAATTTTCATTTCTTCATGAAGTAATTCTTCAGAATCCAAATATTCCTCTGAAACTGATGTTTCAAAATGGTTTATTTTTCCTACAAGTCTTTCTATGAATACTTGATTGCTCTTATTGACGTGAGTAGCAGACAAAACAACAAATACATCATGAAGCAATTCTTTCATTTCTCTGATGTTTTTACAGTTCATCAGCAAACTCACCATATACAGTAATACTTTGTAGCTTCTTTTGGTAACATTTTTTTTACAGAAATTTTTCACTTTGTTCATGAAGTGACTGGTGCACAAGTGGACAATTGTTTTTCCTCCATTTTCAAAAATAGTATCCTGATTCATAATTGTCCATGATCGTTGAAGAAACTGATTTAATGTTTCGTTGTTAAACTGGAAAAGTGCTGCTAATATAAATACCATGGATTCATCACTTACTATCAATTTTGGGCAGCAAATGTTGTTGTATCCAAACAATTTTTTTTCGGCATGTCTAAAGTTACAAATCCAATCTAAAACCGTTGGCAGTGCTTGATTTTCACTAATCATAGCTGCAACAGGAATACCCATTTTACCTTTTACGGGATGCTTTATGGCAAGTTCATAATACAGATATTGTTTGCCATCTTTGTTTTTCCGAACAACACTCCCAGTAGCATCCCAAAATAAAGTAGATTTTTCTGCTAAATTATGAAACATTCGCAATCCTTCTTCAGACCAATAAAGAATGTAACTTGGTTTCAAACATATTTTTTGAATGAAACCTAGACCTCCGACAGAATTATTTTTCATTTCCATCATTAAAATTTTAAGGCTTTGTACAGTGTCATCATCTTTCCTACCGGTTTTCCGTGATTCACTAGCTATTTGACGAAAAACACTTGTGTCTTTCCCGAAACCATCAGCATTTCCAGCTATCAATGTGTCTGGGCTGGCATTATTAATACAATCCAAATATTGATGCAACGGTTTTTTACCATTAGCAAAAACTTTTTTCAGATCTTCTCTACCCAACCCTCTAATAGGTCTATGATTCTGCTCATTAATGTCATGTTTCACGTTACCGGAATATGTGATATGCACAGTGTTACATCCATACATTTTCAACTTTGCGGTTACTGAACAGCTTGAAAAAGAGCAGTATGCCTGTGTATTAAACAATGAACTACTTTTTGTCTTGCAACCTGTTGATCTCACATTGTGATGTTTGAACATGAATACACAATATGGATTGCTTTCTTTCAATCCTTTTACAAAAACATCTTGCCATTTACCACGCTTAAATTGCCTCCCATTCCTCAATTTTAACAATTTGTCCCACTGTCCTGCTTCCAACTGAAATGTACTTTGCAGTGGGAGCTTAAATGTGAAATATTTTTCAGGTATGGAATAACGAAGTACTTCTCCAATTGTTTGTCTGTCCAAAAGGGATTGATTTCCTTGACTGTATGTTGATGCCGACTCATCACTATATTCGTTCACAACATTATATTCCTCTTCTGTCTGCTTATCCAAAGAGTAATGTTTTTGTTCAATGTCTGAAGATGTGATACCAATGCAATTTTCATCAGTGCTGCAGAAGTTATTAATGTCATTGTTGATGTCAACTTCTATATGATATTTTGGCATGCATATGGACTCTCCTTTTAATGTGACATCATTGATCAATTTACTTGATTGATCTGAGAGTACTTCTTTTGATTGCTGTCCTTCACATGGATCATGTGTTATCATTATGGATTGCAATTTACTCAAATATTTTGTAATATTTTCTGTGTGATAATTCTTCAGGAGTTTCAGTTTCGGATAGTAGTCACATTTCACAGATTTAATTTCCATTAATATACTGTTCAGTTTTTCTTCTACAGAGAAAAGTTGGTTGTGTTCCATTTGTTGATAATGCTGCACATAACTACATTGTTCTTCAGCCAATGCGCCAAGTTTGGAGATAGTGATTTTGCAGCTTTCTGTTTTGTATGAGGTACCCTCTTCTTTGCCAATTTGTTCCATGTCAAACCCCGATCTGATAGGTATCTGGTCCACTTTCTGGCAATCTTCGGTTTCACTAATTTCATTTTCAACATTGTCATGGTTATCTTTGAAATCGTTATCTACGAAACAGACCCTTTTCTTTTTCATTGTTCCCTTATCTTCAGTGTGTTTTCTTTTCAAAATTGATTTCTTACAAATTGTATCTGTATTAATGAACCTGGAGTTGTCTGTGCTTGATTTTACTTTCTGGCCATCTTCGGTTTCACTAATTTCATTTTCAACATTGTCATGTTTATCTTTGAAATCGTTATCTACGAAACGGACCCTTTTCTTTTTCATTGTTCCCTTATCTTCAGTGTGTTTTCTTTTCAAAATTGATTTCTTACAAATTGTTTCTGTATTAATGAGCCTGGAGTTGTCTGTGCATGATTTTACTGCTTTTGGCAAAACATTTGTGGCCGACAAAAGAGACTTGCCTTTAATGTCATATATCATGCCATCACTGCATTTATTTTTTCCACACAGGAAAGTGATGTCTTGATTTCGCGTTCCCTTTGGAAAACGTTTGAGGTGTAAACATTTTAAGTGATACCAGATGGAGCATTTTTCACACTGGATCATTATACTATTCAGCTTATCCCAGCGCTTTTTACAAATGCAATGTTCTTCTGTTTCATTTCCAAGTGTGTCATCAGGTTGCTCTTCATCATTCAACATGCTGCTGAAAACAAAATTCTTTACATTGCCTCTGTTCTGACTCCAAATAACATTTAATTTTCTTCTATTTTTTTCAGTATTTTGCCATCCAAGCTGGGTTGCAATCACACCAAAAGGACCAGATGGCTTCAAATCCTTTTCGTTGTCACTTGTACATATGTTCCTTAAATACTTACCTATTAATTTTAAATCTAAACATGTTTCGCTGCTGTTTTTTGCTACATGTTGGGAGATTTGAATGCCTTTGACATCGCCACGATTTTCTATCCAAATAATGTGCAATTTTTTCCGATTTCTTAAATTATTGGACATACCCAGTCTTCTTGTGGCTTTTCCTAATGGACCATCTTCCTTATATAATCCAAGATTTTTTTCCCCAGCACAAACAGCTTTTAAATGAGGACCAATCTTTTCATAGTCCAATTTACTTGGTGCCCCTTTTCTAGTGCTACCTGCCTGTGATTTCAATCGCCCGCCACCTTCCTGGGGTACAGTCTACAAAATAATAGAAATACATATGTAATAACTAGAAAACACAATTTCACATAGCTTCACTACATCTTTAGCTGTCACTTGAATCAATAACACAGTACATCAATTTGATGAATCAAAAATATGGTCATGAAATAAATTGAAATGGGCAAAATTGTTATTTAATAATGACAGTAAAAACTACTTCCTTAAATTCAATAAACATTTAAAAAATACAGGTATTATTTTTGTTATAATGCCATTTGCCTCTTATATGCATTCAATTTCTAGCCTTGCTTAAAATTGTGTATACTTTTTCAAATTAGGCAATTGAAATAGCTATTTGGGCAAATTTTCATTTGGATAAAATATCATAGGTTGATTGCAGACCAAAAAAACGTGAATTAGTAATCAAATGGCAAAAACATAACTTACTTTCTTTCCATACAACATGGACTTAGCTTTGGCATAGACAATGTTTCTGCCTACATGAAGTTCCATCAATCTGAAAAGACCACAACTGATTAGTGCTGAAATAATAATTTAACATACAAAGTTTTAAAACATTTAGAGGAAATAAATGAAAAATGTTAATTAGTAGATAATTTTTGTATTAATTTAAAGCTAGTTGCAATAGTGCAGTATCCGACATATAACGAAATATTTTTTCCAATCAAAATTTGAACCATCAACTTCCAAAACTCATCACAGGTTCATGAAATAAGCATTCTAAGCAAAATATTGCAATTTATATCACAATAACTGTTTTCCCCTTCATAGTCCATTCTTTGACGTGGTGAGGGGGCTTGAATGTCTCAGTGACCCAGAGAACTATGCCAGCGTGAGCTTTGGCTCCTGTTATGGACACCCAAGCTGGATTGGTCAATGGGTAGAGTCTACACCGATATGGACTAAGGGTGAGGTAACCTTAACAGAAACTTCGAGTGCTGAAGTCAGACATATTGTACCGCACGGCACACTTTAATAGACCACAATAGCATGCATCAACAGCTATTATGGCTACATTTCTGGTCAGCACAAGAAGTGATCTACAGAGAACATTATCGTTTATAGTCACCGCTGGCCTTGATGTGTAGTCATGAAGCGAATGAAAAGAAGAAGAAAAAAAAGAAAGAAACTGTTTAATGTGCTAAGAACATCATGAATAATTAGTAATTGATTTGTAAGGAAATTAAACGCAAGCAAAAAAATAATAAAGAGCCACAAAAAGGGCCATAAGCAATGAATAACAAAAACTGAACAATAAAGTAATGAAATAACTCCAGAGTGTCTGATTTAGTGAAACCCTATTATAGGACTTTAGATCGCCTTAATTTGGATACACTAGGGCCCAGATTTTCGAAGTGACCTTAGCGCTACGATATCAAGTGCTAAGAGGGCGTGTGTCTTATTATTTGGGGGATGTTGCAATGTAATTAACAGTTGAGGTTATGGAAGGTTAACATAAATTCTTGTCTGATGGGTTGTAGATATTCAGAAATGCATTTTTAGTCTGTATAAATTGTTCATGGCTCATCAGTTAAATAGTACAGTAGGTTACATACTTATATTAATGTTGGTGCACTAATTTGTGGCATTCATATTTTGGGCACACCATTTAATGCTATATGTACTTATTCATGTTTACAACATATTGGAATTAAATAATAAATCAAGAATACACATTGAAATACTTACATTTGAGATTAGTTCAGGCAAAACAAGATAATGTGAATCAAGAAACAGATGACCCAAATATAACAACAGAAAATATAAAAAAATTCCAGCAATAAACTCAACATGGTAACTTGTAACAGTGGTATTACCCTTTTTGTAGTATGAGTTCTTTCAATATTGGTTTCTGTCAATTTATAAATGCGTAAGTAAGTAAAGTGACATTTGACATTGCAATATAATTGAAATCTGACAATAATAATGGCGGTGTGGTGAACTTATAATACTGCGTAATTAGTTATATCTATATTAATATAACTAAGTGACTTTGGGTGATATAGAAACTGTTTTAAGGAAGATGCACGAGGTCATAAGTGGACATTGATATTTTATTTTGAATACGTAATATTTTAAATATTACGTGGTGCTATATGTGTAATGTGATACTTAAGACATTGAGTAGGATTTGTGTAGTTAATATTGATTAATGTGGTGATTATCTACACTATGATGATGGCTGGTGAAATTAATTAATGTGATTGGGAGAAAGGTTTGGGTGTGAGGAGTTGTGTTGGTGTGTATTAATGTATGATAAATAAGCCTATGATGTGACTGAAAGGTGTGAGTGTATATGATTATTATTTGCTGATATAAATAAATGTAGGAAACTTACTTTGGTTTTATGTGTTGTTTCTTTTAGTTATCTAATCACTTGTGACACACTGTATAACCATTTTTGCACTTACATACAAATATTAAATCAAATTGTGCTGAATCTAAAAAATAAATCTGCATTGAAATTTAAGAAGTTTTATCAATTTAAATTTTACAAATGGTCATTCTACATTAGTGGACAGTTTAGAATACATGCATTTGTGTATATAAGTACAGTCAAACCCTTCTAAATAACTCTCAGTAAACTGGAATTCCCTGTTAATATATTAATACAGAACATAACCCCTCTAAACCGGAAACCCCTGAAACTACTTGAATTGTGCTTATAGATTTAATAACATTAAGTAAGTCTTACTTTACAACTTGACTTTCTGACTTTTTCCCACATTCTTTTATTGGTAGGACTTTTATACTCCTCTTCGAAAACATTCTGCACCGACGGAAATTCTTCCAGTGAAGGAGACTGTCCCTCCACAAATGTATCACACTCGTCAGATGCTTGCAGCTAGAATTTGAAAATATTTTAGAAAAAATTACAACAGTTCCAATTTAAATACAATTTCAAAGACAACAGAAAATGTTTATTTAAAAGTATTATTTCAAAAGAAAGTGTTCACACCTCGATAGTGTCATCCCATCCAAAGGTTATTCCGCAATCCACTTTTGGGTAGGGCATCTCTAGGAAGTTAACATTTGCTACGTTATCCACACGCTGAAATAATAAAGGTATTGAAGTTGAAGAAATATAACAGAAGAAATACATATTGCTTAAGAAAAACATGTTTAAAAAAACCTCATAATGATCAAGACAAAACAAATAATTGGAAATTTCTACATTGTATGAAACATACTTCGAATGAAACATCCACAACATCTTTCTCAAATCCATCATTCAGGGCAGGCCAATCAGTTTCAATATATCTGAAAATATATGACACAAAAGTGACCATAAATGTAATACAGAACAATTTTTCAGAGATACCCCCACTATGCACCCCCACAACCCTTGAAATAAATTTCGTGACGTAAATGTCTAAGTACTTACTA
>JAULBQ010415411.1:0-14228 GCA_032355525.1 Pachydermia laevis
GAATGTCAATAAGACATTTTTGTTCCCAATCGACGCCGCGGGTCTGTTTCGAAAAACACCGCTGACATTTTCTAAAACCACCAGCCAATCAGAAACAACTTCCGAATGAATCGGAAATTTTGCCGGAAAACAGTCACATGATCAACAAAATGGCGTGTTTGTGAAAAATAATGGCTTCCGAAAAGTGTTGTGTTTGCAACAAGCGATTTACCTTTCAAACAAAGCGCCAAAGATATGATCGCATTTCTGTCACAGCTAAATTTCCGCGACAGGAAGGGACAAGTATTTCTGTTTTGGAGGAACTGGGGGTGACGCCAGAAAAGATAGGACAATTTACTTGTGGCCCATGTTCCTTGTTGTTAAAACAACACCGCACATTTTCTCTTCGTAAAGAACATTCGAAAGAGGACCTTCTAAAGGCTGCCGGCCCTGATTCGTATGTAGGGAGGAAGTTCTTGGCAATTCCAGTTACTCCATCATCAAGACCAGCCAAAAAGAGACGAGTTACATCGACGCCACAGGTAATATTTACTGATTTATTATCAACAAACAACTATTTTAAAACATTATGATTATATTAGTAGACGGGGTTGCTAGTCAATTCGTTCCCTGGTCATTTCGTACCATAAGTTATATCGTACCTGAATTGGTCGTTTCGTACCCTGGTCATTTCGTACCATAACTGAAAGTCATATCGGAACAATTTATAGCAATCACACCGGTATACAATTATTTTGTTTCTCTAATGCTTTTCCTTGAAAAAACACCCATGCGTCATCAAGTGGATACATACATTGCTAGTGCTAGGTATACCGCATGGCTTCTATAGAATTTCCAACAAATCCATTAGATCAGTCATTTTCAAAATGCAATGGCCATGATTAAATCCAATAGCCCTACAATTTTACTAACACTAACAGTAATAACCAGACAATTCACAAGGAGGGAGATAGAGCTTAAAACCCCATAATGTCAGGTATGGCCACAATAGTTCATTACTAGCCCGACTTTGAAAATCACCAGCCATTATTATAATACATTTAATTTATACAGACCTGTATAATTTATATTTGCAGAAACACTTACACTTCAGCAAACATAGATCGCGTCAGACTAATTACAGAAAGACTGCTGCCTTTCATCTGGCTTCAAGCAGGTATCTTAGGCTGTTTCAGGTGCTCACAAAGAATTCTGCTGCTGCCAAGAAAGCCTTTGTCCAACATGCAGCTACACTTATAGACCGAAGTGACAAATCTGTGCCGTCCAAGGTACAAAACTGCTTGGAGGATAGGTTCCAAGGATGGTTTGGATGCTTTGGATAACTTTTCCTGGGAAGATGTCATCAAAGAAACCAAACGTTTTTCTCCATTGCTTGTGTCGTGTATTAGTTCAGCTTTGTGCCCCAAAGCAGATCTGATTCAGACGCGGGGCCGTTCACAAGTGTCTATGCTTCCCAGATTAGGCAGCATCCTGGGCCAGATTGTTTTTGCCAGAAAGCCAACAACGATGAAGTTCCTTCAAGAAATTGTTGGTGTGCAGCTGTGGTTGTCTGGAACTGCACGAGAGGTAATGTACACAAATGCACATAATTATGACAGAGCTCTGTGAAACATGTTTGTTTATCATTGTGAGTCAATGTGATTATATGGCATTATCAACTATTAATATAACACTAATTCACTAAATATTTAGCAAATCAGTTGCATTATTGTTACTGCACTGTGATATAATTCACTAGTATTATTTTTACACAGGTGTGCATATCACTGTTTTCTTTGGTACACATCACAACTATCTGGGATGTGTATCCCGGGACAGTTAACAGTTATGTATCCAGACTGCTTAATTATTAGTTGCTACTGAGATAGAAGTTAGATAAATTAAAGAAAACCTTATTAAGGCCCCATATCTACTGAAGTTTCAGGCACATCTATCCTGGACATCATGAGTTCTGACTTGTGGTTAGAAATGTTCAACATGTCATATTATAAATAAAAAAATATATATATAAAATACATGTATAGCAACTTTTGTGAATTTGCCAAATAAGTGGGTTGATTTACCAGACATTTTATAGATAGCCTGGAATATTCAGGCATTCTACAGATTATCTGATTTTACACATTGACTGTAACATATATAAGTACAAATGTCACTCTAATTCTTTTTTGTTCTTCTTTTTTATCAACAGGCATTTGTGCGTCTAAGTAATCTTGGACTGACTTTGTCAACTGATGCTATCCGATCAGCAGTTGACAAATTCCGGAAGTCGTTTGACAACGAACTTGTCGCCCATAAGCAACGGTTGTCAACCATTAACCAGGCCAAAAGAAAGCTGTTTTCTGTTAGTGTTGAAAATGGTAAGCTTTTATTTTAGTTAAAGAATAGACGAAGAAGACATGTCTTTTTATACAGCATTTCTGAAATAGCTTTTGATGTTTGAACAGTTGCCATTATAATTTACTTCTATTTTACAGTAAACATGTAGACTGGTTACTTTTAGGACATGTCCAGGTATCTATTTACAGTATAGCAATTAGCACACACACACACACACACACACACACACACACACACACACACACACACACACACACACACACGTGTAAAAAAATTATTGGGTCTCACCTGTGGATGATGATAACACAATAGTTCACTAATTTTCATTTGGAAAATGCTCAAATTGTATTTAAGAAATTGTAATTAAATAGAATTGTCCAACTTGTAGACAAAACTCATACAAATCATCAATCACTACCTACCTCTACATGTAGGCCTATACAAACACACCTTTTATCTATTGCTGTAAATCAGTTATACTCCTTGTAATATGAAAATACAATGACATTCCTAATATATTCAACATCAATGCAAGAAATTGACTGATAAACTGAATGTACACTTTCATTTTAGATGATGTTGGTTCATTGGAAGCAGAAACCGCAATGATACCTCCAGCAGTAAGGTCATCTGAAACAGAATTTGATGGTGCTGGCGCAACCGGTGATGCTACTCTGGACGATATACTTCCTTATGAAGAATTTGAAGAAATGGCACTCGATCAAGGTATATTTCTTTCATATTACCAGCTATGAGTAATTGTTATTGATTATCATTCTTAACTAAATTTCACTTACAACAGTTAAACCTTAACTGGTTTCTGGTATACTGACAATTAATAGTTAATACTGACAAGGTAATAAAGTGAGTGTTAATATTTACAATAGGTTTAGTTTTTAAAGGTTTGCATGGGTTAACTATCGATACATAACACAGACGTTAATTTGTGAATAGTAACAGGATAGCAAACAAATCACACTTCTCGTGATGCCAAGGAAGGAAAAGTTACATGCCTCAAAACAAAAATCAGCATAAAGTTAGAGGTGAGAGGCAGGGAGGAATCAAACCCCTGACCATGATTGAGTGTCATAGTTCTCATAAGAAATTACAGCATAACTTGTAATACTGAGACTAAATTACGGAATGTGACACCCAATTTAAAAATAAAATAGGAAATTTGACATAATTTTATAAGACTGTAAAAACATACTGTCCTTCAAATGTTATAATGGTGTTCATTGTGTGGATATTGACATAATTCATACTAGTTATAGAGCAACAAAGTTGCCAAAGATGTTCCCTTGTTCAATTCAAATATGGTTTTTATTTTGTGGATTTGATTTAGACTTGAGTTTAGTAAACCATTACAATGGTGTGAAGTTAAAAAAGGTAAGAAATATGAGTTGTTCAATTGAGGAGTCATACAGTGTGCACATCGTTTTTTCGGTTCATACTTTGCATGAACCAAAACAAAATTGTTATCATTTCTTAAATATTACTTTTTTTTATAAATATTCACAGTGATCCTTGTTACACTTGCAGATACATCACCAGAACAAGAAAGTGTTGATTGGTATGACAGTGATGATCAATCAAATACACAAGATTTACACACTGACAAAGATGTAAGTGACTGCAATGTATTAGTTATGATTCAACAGGATCTAATGCCATAGCGATGCATAAAATTTAATCTCACTAACTTTCTGAGTAAGAATTAAAAGTTCTATATTATGCAATCGAATTACTTCTGCCATAGAAGTAAGTAATGTCTTTTCTTAAATTGCTAATAATAGTTAAAGAGGAAAAATAGGCATAATGAACGTTAAGATTTGTGGTTATTGGTTAAAAACATTGGCTGTCTTTTTTTTTTTTATCATAGCAGGGTACAAACTGTAACAAATGTTTTTCACTAGTCAACAAGGCAAGTGACAATATGTCTTTCACTAGCTCATTTTTATATGCACTTTCCCATACATAGGAAAGTACATACCGTACATGTATAAAACAGACTTTGGTATACCAGTCGTGAAGCATTGGCAATGGTAGCCAGGTCCAATGAGGATGTTTGATCCTATGAACTTAGGCAAGTGCTCTATCAAGTGAGCTAAATCCAGCACCCTATTTTGAAATTTTAAATTCATGATACTTTTAAAATGCATTTCCAGTGTACATAATTATGTAGCTACATGTATGTAGCAGTAGGCCTACTTTGTTTTGAAACCAACAATATAGTTTGCTTAGAATATCTTGAGGTTTTTACTCGCAAGTTTGACCTGGCAACATTAAGTATGTATCCAGAATAGGTGAAATAGAGTAAGACTGTTCAATGTCTTTTTTACATGTTACAAGTTAGTCTTAAATAATTATCAGATAAAAGTTATAACTTAATTTTCGCTCATTTGAAATTAAAAAAAAAAATTCAGATGAGATCACCTGTTGAAAGGAATGAACTCTGGGAAGATCAGTGTGCTTACAGCATTGTTTTTGATAATGTCAATAAACATATGCAAGCACGAACAACAACAAAAGACAAAGGCAACACCATGAAAAATATGGTCCAAGGCTATGCAGCAATAGATCGCATACCATCATTGCATTTGGACGACACATGTCCATCTCCAGAGGAAATCAAAAATATTCCTGTTGATGTGTATCTTCCAACTGAAGATGACAGAAATAACTTAAGGTTTGAGCAAATTTTTATACTACAGGGCCGTACCCTGATCAAAATGGGGGGGGGGGGCACTAATTTTTATAAATAATTTGTGACATACTATAAAGATTCAACCCTGAAATTTCTATGCTATTTTCTATTTGCTATTTTCTATTGTGAAAAACTCCAAAGTGAGATTCTCAGGAAAGGGTGGGGGGCAGCTGGGTACGGCCATGTACATGTACTTCCTAATAATATTCATAGGAATATGATGTTTATATGATGGTCCAACTGCAAATACCACTTCAAAACTATAGTAGTACAGACTAAATTCACAATTTGGTGGTATAGTCCCATAAATATATGTATTATGTTTACATATAAGTTGAAAAGAGGTGCATTTACACTTGAAAGATGTTTTGTTCTTCTGAAAATATACTTTTCATCAATACACTAGTTATTATTTTGTAACTGGTCTGATTTATAGGCTATTTTTCTGTTGTTTAACTAGGCTTTGTCCATTATAGACTGGTACACAAATATGTTAAAATAGTTTAGGATATTCTGATGACATAATACATTATATCAATGAATTGTTACTCTTCAGCAATTGTCATGAGTGCCATTTTTTATTTAAACCTTATACATAAAAATGGCAAACATATATATTTATAAATATCCCTTTAGTAAAGGCCACATGGGAGACCGACTTGTATTAATTATGTTGGATTTGTTTTTCACTATCATTAAAGAAAATTTTAATTATTATTATATTGTCCAGTTCATTATTATGCATGTTTCCCATTTCTGTCAAATGTGTGGATATGGTACTGTTTGTATGACAATTTCAATTTGAATGTAAGTTTTAATCAATGGTGATGTGTATAAATTACAACATGCAAGTAATTTTTAATAATTTTTTTACAGAATGGATTTCATTTCTGTTGTGAAAGAACAGCTGGTAACACATCTACCTTACTTCAAAACAGTTGTGTCTGGTGAAATCCCCAATCATCAGTATGCTTTGCAGTCTAAGCAGAAGAGGAAACTGGTAATGTTATACACTAAAAGTATAATTGGCCAAAACAATATGTAGTTACATTTGAATAAAAGATTCTTATTAAATATTTCTGTTTAATCTTTTATTTAAACCTCACATACATATAATGCCTTTGATTGTGTTTGACTGTGTTAACCTTTATGTTTTCCTATAACATGATGAGCAACGTGAAATCATAAATTATATTAAAAGTTGTAATAGAATATGTATAAAAATAAATATTACAGTGCTCACTTTTACAGTATTTTATTCAAATTTAACGTTAAACGTAAATAGCTAGACTGCAGAAAGTATGGAAAGCTGTCAAGTTGGAGCTATATCTTTATTATGTTAATGAACATTAAATTATTTATAATGTTTCTTCAATATTTATTTTTTTGGTTGTGTAGATTCCACTGGGTGTGCTGGATAAGGACGAATGTAAGATTGCAGACATGGTGGACATTATGGAGACTTATCACAAATATGTTCCACATAGGCAGAGTGATTTACCACTTGTCCTTCCCTTGTTTGGTGACCAGTTAAGTGTGGAGAGAGCCAATGATGCACAGAATGCTAGGATCAATGCCGGTAGTCCTTGGGAGCAGTTGCAAGGTTTTCATCCAGCAATCCAAGAATGGCACAAAAGAGGCATTTTATTACAGGTAAAATTGAATAATGCACAAAAGAAATAATTCAATCATTGCTATTCAGGGCTTCTAGAATTTTTTGAAAATGCATTAGCCATGGGATCAATGCTTTTCAGAATTTACTAGCCATCATTAAAAATTCACTAGTTTCAGCATTTGTTTACTAGCTCTACCTTTAAAATCACAAGCCACGGGAGTGGGGCTAGTGTCTTCTAGAAGCCCTGCTCTTCATGTACAGATATTGATAAACCAATCCCTATTGAATGTCAAACATTTTGTATTTAGTAACAATATTCTTACTGTAATATACAAATGTGTAACTACTGAAAAAAGTAGTGATCACACTTTATTATTACTTTTTTTAAAAGGTAAGACATTTTTGTTCAATCCGCACATTTTAAGCTACATGATGTTTTATGGTAGTTACATGTGGTTTATACAGTAAAAAGGAAAACCTGTGGATAATTATGCCATTGTGGCCAAATAGCGATGTGGGATATATTTTGGTAATTTCCCAGACAGGACAGTACATACCAGTTTGGTTATCTATATTGTTGATTAGCATTTGATAAGTCAATGTAAATGTTTTTAATGACCATTTATTTAAGCATAATGGAGTAATCAATATCTAGCATCAAATATTTATAAATTGTTCCTTTTCACATAGGACACATTCAGAGGCCTGTATAGCCAAAGAAGTGCAAGAAGCATTGGGACATTATCACATATCAGAAACACCTACAGGCATGTGAATGTTAAGGCTGAAGTGCTACATTGTTTCAATGCTGCAACTGATCTTCTGCGGTTCACCACAACATGCTACATATTAGCCACAGCATTGTCAGTTATGGGCTGCACATCACTGTCAGAGATACCAGATGCAATTCCAACCAACAGTGAGGCTTTGGGAAAATATGTCAACGATATTGCTGAAAGTGTTGTTGATGTATGTTTTCAACCACCAAATACATCTGCCGTGAAAAATGCGAATACATCAGGACAGGTGTCATACAATTATTGTGTGTGTAAAACTGATACAGGTGGTGATATGATTTTTTGTGATAACAAAAAGTGCCATAATGGCAACTGGTTTCATTTCACCTGCTTAGACATCAGTGAAGATGATTGTGACAGTCCTGTTTGGTACTGTTCTGATTCATGTAGAATCACTGCAAACAAAAAGGTATCCCAAGATGATACAGATGCGGTGTTTGAGTACACCAAGTCCATAATGTGGCATGGGATTAATGAACTAGTCCGCCATAAAGCAATAAAGGAAAACAATGGGCCCAAGATTATTTCCCATTGGAAAGAAGATCTCTTTCAGTTTTTTGAGTTGCATCACCCAAAGTACTTCATTTGTGCTCATCAACTGCTGACTGATTGCAATGGAGGCAGTTCAAGACGATTGTCACACCAGCTGATGTGGAACAGAACTGTAAATGTGAAGGGTGGTTCCAGAACTAACTTGGAGATGGATCTTCAAATGGAGTTTTTCAACAGGGAATTTAAAGGTATGATGGAAGAACTAAACAATAATTGAACTCTAGATAATCTTCACAGAAGGTAATAAATGTAAACGTCAAAATATTATAGGTTTGTAGATATTTAAGATATGTTAAAGCCAATCAGTGGTGTGGAACCTAAACATCAGTAAGTTTTTCATTTAGTATAACATACTATTTTTAATATCAAGAATAATATAATAACCATTTTCATGACTCAATTTTTATTGGTTTAACAATACTATATTGATAATGAAATACTGTAAATCATGAAATTGATTCTTTTGTGCTCTGCATAGAAGGTGGATGAAATTACTACCGCCTAATATAAATGGCTTAACTGCCACTGGCTTGTCTGTCAAACAATTTCCTGATTTACAGTAACAGAATGTTAGTTGAAATTCACTTCACCTTTTAATATACTGTTAACATGTATTAGTAAATGATCATACTGATATTAATTATTGGTTCTTTAACAGAGTCTCTGAAAGATGCTGGAGGAAATGCCACAGAGAGAACACTTGCACGACACAGTGAAATGGTTGGGGTTGCCAAGGTGCTTCATAAAATAATGTGCTCGATTTGCTTAACACCTGCCAGACACTCGAGAAAAAGGGCTGAAATCCGGAAGGACGATGACATAAGCCACCTTGTTATCCTCCTGCTTAAGAATGACTGCTGCAAAAAACTCGAGCAGCCAAGATGTCACATAGGTTTCAATAACTATCAATTCAATACCTCCACTTCCCATCCCGTGGCCATGAAGAAACGGATAGAAAAGCACCTTAAAAAGAGAGCAACTAGACAACGTTTAATCAATGCAAGGTATTTGTTTTCTTTGTGTAAGATTTAAAATATAAATAGACCTTCATTATTCATCTCCAAACAAAAAAGACAGCTTGTCTGAACTTTAAATACAATAATTATTTTACACTTTACAAATATGCACATTATTTAACAAAAATATAGTAAATGTAATACAATTTTAAATAAACAATTATTGAATGTTCTTTTCAAATAGCTCATTTTGTGACGGTTGTGTCTGAACAGTGTGTCCACATACTAGAAATGACAATAAAGGAGATAAAGCTGCAGGCTTTATTTGCGGCTGCAACGCAACAATGTGTGTGTGCGAGTTTGAGAGGGGGGTACCTTTATGATACACAGAACATCATATTATTACCTTTTATCATACAATCAGACATGGTATTCAATGTACACCAGCAAGTGACAGCATAGACAGTGTTGTAGCCCTGCCCTGATGTTAGTTTTCGCGGTTCAATTTGACTTCGGACAAGTCTAGATGTTTTGCATTTGCAGACAACTATATTTTTTTTTAATGTGGACAAATCCATATAAAAACATCTCTAAATTATTTGACAAA
The DNA here is from genome assembly GCA_032355525.1 of Pachydermia laevis. NCBI lineage: Eukaryota > Metazoa > Mollusca > Gastropoda > Neomphalida > Peltospiridae > Pachydermia > Pachydermia laevis. Next base: position 9,575 of record JAULBQ010415411.1, read on the forward strand.
TATTTCCACAATGCCCAGAGGTTGGGGTGACTGTGAGACTGGCGATGTTGATATGCCAAGTAATGTTCATACCTTGTCACAACGGTAATCGCATGTCCAAGAAGAGATCAGTTAACTGAATATATATGTGGTTAATGGAAGAATTAGGACCCAGTCGCTTACAAATTAGCATTTTATGTTTCTGAAGTAAATTTTTCTTTTGTAATAAAATATCACAGAAATGTCAGTTTAATTTTGATATTATGTTACAAATGAAGATTTTGATCAGGGTATAATGTCATAATATGTAATGAACTGCTTTTTGTAGTTTTCAAAAACAAATTTTAGATTTTAGCTTTCCTGTACAGGTACATTTTTTGAAACAGTTACTACAGCAAGAGCACAACCCACAACAACATTCTTCACACTGGCTGCCTGGACACTTGGCAGCAGATGGTATTTCTTTTGGCATACCCTTCAACAAAAATGACTGCAGAAAGCTCTTCCGGAAGCAAGTATCACCACTAATAATTTGCTTCAATTGTTTTTCAGGGCAAAGTGAGAGAGAACGGGGATATGGATAAGTGATGGATGTGGCTGGCTTTCCATCGCGACCACAACGACCAATTTCTTGCCAGAATGTCATCAATGATGAGGGAATTCCCCAGTTTGTGACAACTGATACATCTGGAATGTCCACACCTAACCCAAAAGCTGTGGTAGCACAAACAACACGAATTGTACTCTCTTTCTGTTTGAACTGGGTCAAAATTCTGTCCACAGAGCCTTTGTCAGTTCTGCTGTGGTACATGTCAATGATCCGACAATCAGTACACTCATCTCCATTAATATATGCCCTGGGTCCTAATTCTTCCATTAACCACATATATAAACACTCACAGCTTCGCAAATTGATACAATAAACAATTGTTTTTGGAGCCATCTGTTGCCTAACCTGCAACATTTCTACTAACCACTGTAAAAAATTTTCAAAGTTCTCAGTAACAGGTGCTTGCTCTATGTGGATGTAGACATTTGGTCTGAAAAAAAGAAAAAAAGAAATATGATTTATAGTAACTAAAATCCTATAATAGACACATCAGTATCAATACATTATTTCTTAATTTAAGCACTAGAGCCATAATAATATGCTTTCACAAATACACATAATACTGCATATTTTTAATGTAAAAAATTAATCAGATGGTCAACATTTTCTTTTATTGATGGTTTAACTGATTTGCGTATGCATACAATGGTATTACTCATTTGATTGTTTAAGACATATATTCATTATTATTGTAACACAATATGTATGGATCTGCAAACTTTAGTTAAAAAGTATGCTCAGGAAGCATATTTCATTTCATTTCTAGTTTATTTTCCTGCTAATATCCAGTTAAAGTTCAAGCATGCTGTCCTCAACGATTTGTGCTCTCTGTCCAGGACAGTGGTTAATTGTTAGTGACTGTTTAGTGGAAAAGAAGAGGGTGTAGTGGCCTTACACCTACCCATTGAATCATCAAGAAATTGTTCTGGGTTAGAGCCGTTACCGTGATTCGAACCCATGCGAACCCTTTACCTACCAGCCTTGAGTTTGATGGCTTAGCCACTGTGACATGGAGGTCGGTCATAAAGCACATGTATATTAAAATGTATTGTGCCATATAGCTGTGTATGGAAACTTCTCAAGGAGTGAATTGTGCAATTTAATCATTATTATATTGTTATACCTATCTGGAAGCTTTGCCACCACTAGTGTCATCACTGAGTGCCAGCAAATCATACAAATCTGACTGAATTTTACACGTAGCTGTGGCAGTCAACAGAAGCATCGGGATTTCGGAGAACAAACTCACTATGTCACACACTTTCCGATACTCAGGACGAAAATCAAGACCCCTGTAATTGAATTTAAAATAAATGTTAAAATGGTCGTCCTTAGTCTGAGTGATGCCAACTACATTTCTGACACTTTTTTGTAATATGACATTTAGCTAAAATGTTAATCTGTTGTGATTTGAGAAAGATTTGTTTCAGTATCTGCCTATAGTTTCTATCATCACTTGTTTATTGTGGAAACTATATTTAGCTGTACTAATTTGGGTCCGCTTTTAAGTTGGGTTGAAAATGTGGTTATTTTATATAAGAATTTATTTTGGCCAGTTTGGGTTTATGATCAAATTGTATTAAATTTTGTTTAACTTTATTGTTTTTGACTGCAAATGGTTGATTTTAAATAGGGCTGTACCCTGATAAAAATCCTAGGAGGGTGGGTTGGGGATGGCACTAATTTTTATAAATAATTTTTTACATATTAAAAAGATTAAACTCTGCCATTTCTATGCTATTTTCTATAGTAAACAAAAAAGGTGAGATTGCCCCGGAGGGTACGGGCCTGAATCATTACATTATACTAATAATAACGATAACACTTTATTAACAGAAGATAACAGTTGGTACAAGATGATTGTGCTAAGCCGTAGAGGTTGGATTTGATTAACCATATCTTATTATCAATATTACACAGGAAATCCAATAAAATACTTGTCATATATAAACAAAACTACTCTGTTAATTTTTTTTAATTACGGTATACTTTTTAACAGTAAATGAATTACTTCAAGGCCCAGATGTTGGCAATTGAAGGACATACCATTCAGATATGCAGTGACATTCGTCAAAAACCAATATGCAGATCTGGTCTGTCAGATGCCTTATGGTGCTGATTTTTTGACCTGTGAGCATTTCTGGTGATGCAAACAAAACATCTAGTGTTCCATCTTTGATTGCTACAATAATAATTCCATGTCAGTGTTAGCTGATAATAATGTTAGTAATTCAAAACTAACAGATATAAAAAAATATATATATTACAGAAATAATATGTATTTATATATAATAATAATAATATTAAATACTATATTTAATGAGGTTGGCGCAGTTAGTATGAAGTAATCTACCCTGTGGCCCTCAGTTGTATGTACAACGTATGTAATCGTCATTAATTCTTGTAACTGGCTTTAATTCTAATGTGTATCAATTTAACGATGACATTACATAAATACCAATAACCACGGAACTGTCATATTATTAATTATGTTACCTCTACTCATACTACTCTACTCAGACCCTCATTAATGAGACTTGCCTTACTTACTACTTTTGGGCTCCATAATGCGACCCAGGAAAAATGTTAGCTATTGTCGTGAATGTATTATTTGTTTTCATGTACATTTTTTGTAACAATATCAATACTGGACATCTTACTTGGTTTTTTTAAAATATATATATATATATATATACAGTGAAACCCCCCAAAACCGGACCCTCAGTAAATCGGAATTCTCTCTAAACCAGATACCCCTCAATACCAGACTTTTTATTTGGTCCCATGGGTGTCCGGTTTAGAGGGGTTTCATATATACTTGCTGTCCACACACACACATAGAAATATGTGCACGCACACACACACCTTTGAACATATCTGGTGTTGCATCCTTCATCAAAGCAGCTGCTTTAATACCATTCTTCTGCAATGAAGAAACCTGGTCTAACATGAGTGCTTTGAGTGGAGACACCACTAAACTTGTCTTCTGTGTACTGTGAACCTGAAATAATTTCAATCTACTTTACACCAATTGACCATTGTGGCATTTGATTATCATTAACAGTACCGTACTAATAAGTTAATCATTTTTCTTTATTTAAAGAAAACAATTAATTTAGGTGCAGATCCAGGGGGCTTTTGACTGGAAATGGTTGATTTTACTCATGTTGAGAATGAATGAATGATTGAATTTTATTGCATTCATTATAATCACAGGGGAGGAGGCATCACTAATTTCTATAAATAATTGTAACATACTATAAAGATTAAACTTTGACATTTCTATATTTTATATAGTAAAAAAATCAAAGTGACATTCTCAGCGGTAGGGGAAATGCCCTGAAATTCATGTTGAACGAATATTTAAAATCTATTTATTTATTTTCAATGGTTGCTGCCCGTTTTAAAAAAGTTGCGCTCCATCGCAATATAACATAATATACCCCTGTAATATATATAAATTAAAACCATAAAAATTAATTTAAAAAAAAATGTATTAATGTAAAATAAAAATTAATTAAAAAAAAAAATGTATTAATGTAAAATTTATTACTGCTCATGCTATTCCTATTAACTTATTATTTATGTGGGTGGGTGGGTGGGTGTGTGATTTTTAGTTGGTTGTTTTTGTCTGCTTTACCTTGGTCATCATAAGAGGGAACAATGTATATATTAAGCTTTTGCCAAAACCAGTAGGTAAAAGTGCAAAGACATTTTTAGCGTTTGACAATTCACTCAAACATTCAAGTTGTTCCTTTTTAAGGTCAAAGTCAAAGTTGTACTCTGTTTTTAATTCATCTAAGAATTCCATTATACCAACAAAAAAAAAGAAGAGATTTGAAATGTTTTTATATTCTATTTTTGAAAACAAAAGTAGAAAGTAGAAAACGTCATGCGTTAACTTAGCAAATGAAGCTATATTTAGATACCATGTGATGATCATATATAGAATTATGACACTCACCTTGACTGTTTTCCCGCAAAATTTCCGATTCATTCGGAAGTTGTTTCTGATTGGCTCGTGATTTTAGTACATGTCAGCAGTGTTTTTCGAAAGCAGACCCG